>JANHFJ010004115.1:38008-48495 GCA_032468195.1 Cerberus rynchops | reverse complement strand
CCCTGTCCCGGGCCCTCCAGAGATCATCCACCAATGCGACCAAGGCCGTCTCCATGCTGAAACCAGGCCTGAAGCCCAATTGGAGAGGATCTAAATACTAATATATACTAAATACTAATATATACTATACTAAGTTAGTATTTATGCCAGCAAAGGTAATTCATGCCCTGGTAACTTCTCACTTTGATTACTGCAGTGCAATAAACATGAGACTGCCCTTCCAAACAGTTCAGAAAATGTAAGTAGTACAAAATTCTAAGGCAAGATTTCTTGCCTAGAATTGAGTGGTATCAACAAATCATGCCATTTATTTATGTTGTTTACTGGTTACCAGTTCATTTTGTACCAATTCAAGATCTTTATTTTGACTTGGGGTCAGATCTTGATGCTGGAAGTAAATAAATAAAACTTATGAAATATTTCTCAGCTTGGGAACATAGGAAACAGGAAAGACTTTTTCCTGTGATCTATTATTTGTTCCAGGTGCCTCCCATATTGAAGATGGTGAAGTCGTTAGTGGGAACCAGCTTTTTCAGTGGTTGCCCAATATAGCAATATGCTTCCCTACTACCTTTCAGTAACAGGGAAAATATTTTTATGCTCCCATGATATACTCCTTTTAATAATAGTAATATTATAAAATTTAATCTTCTATTGTTTTTTATTATTTTTAATTTATCTTTTCCATACATTTTCCATAGTATCTTAATGTATATTTTATTTATTGCTTTATTATTGCTTTGTTTACCGGTTTTATCAAAGATGATTTGTGAATTAAATTATGAATAGGTTTGTAAGAATAGAAAGGTACACAGAATACTATTGGTGTAAACTAAATGTAATCTATTTCCTTTTCTTTGTCCTACCTCATACCTTTAATTTTCTGGCTAATTACTTTGCAGTCCTTTTCTGAATTTTGTGTAACCTTGGAATATGTATGTATATAAGTGTAATGCTTATTTTTTAATATGTAGTGGTATATAAATTATTAAAAAAGATACATCCATAGATTTAATTTTACATTTAATAAGTTACAATATAAACAAGTGGGAATAACTTCCTAAACTTTCATTCCTGGAAATGCTAAAGGGATACAGTTTAGTTTTGTCAATTCTATTTGCTACTTTATTTCAGGGGGAATAACAAATTTATTTAAGATGGTTGAAATGAAATGAAGAATTGACAAAACTAAAATCGTTCCTTTTACATCTCCAGGAATAAAAGTATTGGAGGTTGTTAGGTAAATTGGTGACATTTAGACTTTAGTGTATAATTAAACCATTTTTAACATATATTTATGTTTTGATTTGCCATACTTTTTTAAAAACTGACATTGGAAGCTATTTTAAAAACAAAAGGTATTTTCTCGTACTAGTTAATTAAGTAATTTTGTTGATGTTCCCTGTTTAGAGGATTGCGAAAACTGTTTTATTCCAACAGGCTGTAATTTAATCTCATGTATTAATGAAATACTTAATTTGGTGTGTGTGTGTGTGTGTGTGTGTGATATTATGAATTAGAATGAATGTCACATATTTAATATGTCACATACAGTATTTGAAATGTAAATGTCACTCTCTGCAGCAAGAAGAACAACTATTTTTTGTATACAGTGTCTAAAACTAATGATTTTATTCATTATTCCAACTTGTTTATATTGTAACTTTTTGATTCCTCAATAAGAGGATCTTCACAACTGAAACATTTTGAAGTTGTTTCGTATTAGTAAATAATTAGTAAGTAATATCTGCTACAATCCTGCTTTTGCAATCTAATTTCTTGTCTATGTCTGGTTTAACTCCCAAAAGCCTTGGCTGGAAGGGTCAATGGTGGGAGATGCCAAGAGATTTCATTCATCATCATCTGGTCAATGAAAGGGCCTTCACTCCTAATGTGAAATGGGAAGGGAGCAGGAGAAGAGAAAAATATAATTTTGCAACTGGTAGTTATAATTTTCAATGTAGGAAGGACTTTACCAGAGCTTCCTTTTTATTTCCAATCACAATATTTTTTTGCAAAGCATCTAGATGGAGCTTCTCTGTTCTCTGTTCCTGTCCATGTACTGTTTTTGTGTCTGTGGAAACAGAAATACAGGCATAATAAGATGTCTAGGAGTTTAACTAAGCTTAGAAGGGAAACAGCAGTTTTTCTTGGGAGCTGTCCAGCTACTGAAAAGAAACATTGATTTGCACTATTGAAAAAGAGAAACAAGTCTTGCTGGACCAGCCCTATAATATATGGAATCCAGATTTTTTTTTAATGGTAGCATGCCAGTTTTGCTAATAGGAAGTGTACATGTGGGGAATACAGGCAATAGGCTCACTCTAGCACCTGTGTGTTAAGTTTTATTGGCTCCATTTACATACTATGCTTAATCCACTATCTTCCAGAATTACTAGACAGGGTGTAATTTTTATTCCAACCCTGAGCTTTGCTTTTTTTTTTCTTTCTCTTGTGATCTATTTTTTTTCTTGCACTGATCCAAACTTCACTTAATCTGCCCTTGCCTATAGCCTCACCACCTAGTTTTTGTTTTTGTTAAAAATAGCTTTTGACTTAAAATTATAGGGTTCGAAGGACCCTTGGAAGTCTTGTAGTTGTGCAGCTGATAAGAGTGAAGCTTCAGAAGAAAGTTGGAGGCTGACACTAGTCCAACCTCGCTGCCCAGAGCAGGAATCCTCATATCACCAGAGACAAAAGGATGTTGATTTTTTGTTTGAAAGCCACTCGTGGTGAAACATCACTACTCCTAGAGATGGGCTCTTTCATTGCTTAATAACTCCCATGGTCAGGAAATTCCTCCATATTTCACATTCAGACCTTCCTTAGTAAATATACAATCTATTGGATTTTGTCTTACATTTGTGAAGGAGAATAAATCCACATCCTTCTCTTATGACTTCCTATAGGAAAATAAGAAAACTGGATCATTCTCTGGGACTCCTTTGCATTATATTCAAATGGAACTCTGAATTGTTCCTTTCCTAAGATGTCAGATCCATTATGAATGGTTAAATGCAGAGTTTATAGTTTTACCTTGTGAGAAAAGAAATGAAGCAGAGTTCCTAGTTTATACATAATGCTAAGAAAGATACATATAAAACTGTTTAGGTATGTTTTGCTGCCCCTATAGGAAGGAGAAGCTAAGTGGAAACAGTGAAACAGCAAATAGCTATTCATCACTAGTTCATTATGAAAAATAAGAATTTTAAAAAATAAGATGTCTGAACATGTCCTTTTTGGGCTTAGATTGGCTGTACTTTTCTTACTCTCAAATCTATCCCCTTTTCCCATCCCCTTCTCACAGTCCAGAGGTAATGGGCTAATCTTTTTTCCAGCAAAAATTAAAGGCAGCATTTAAGACTGCAAGATCTGCATGAAGCAGAATAAAACAGTCAAAAATCAAAAGTAAGTGCTTTTAATAAAATATGTTACTTTTGTATAATTTAATCATTTTCAAATTGGAAAAAGAAGAGTGCCAGTGGCATGCATGGGTAAGATGAATTCCAATTTAATTGTCTGTAATAATAATTCAAGGTGTAATATTTGAGATCTAGCCATAAAGGGTCAGTTGGTATGTATGCACATGAGAGAGAGGAAAAGGGGGAAAGAAACAGAGAACACAAGAAACCCAGAAACAAGCCTCTTGGCCATCTCCTTATAATAGCTCTGCCAGGATGAAAGAGATTTAAGATCATCTTCTTATTGCAGTGATTGTCCAAGGAACTCCTATGTATATGTCAATAGATTTTAACTTGATTATTCAACCAATTAATGTTTAAATAATCAGAGCCTGAAAAGCATTCAAGATATTGTAATTTAACTATACACACAATGGTCCTCCACTTTTCTCACACATTTGTCCAAATGATGCTAATGTTAAAGTCTAAATGTAAATTAAATTAGGCTTTAGTGATCTGACAAGTTGGAATGGTTTGTTTTTCTGGCCCAGATTCTAGCATTTCTATAGATACTTTTGCTCTTAATATTTAAGACAAGCAACTTCATATAAGTGAAGTGTTAGTAATACTAAGGAAATAACTGCCATAAAACATGGGGGATGTTTAGTAATTTAATTATCTACTAGACATATATCTCACCTGTTTTCTGTACAACTGAAGACAGGGTCCAGAAAGCTTAATCCTTCCATTTTCCCCTTATGAGGTGGGTTGAACTGAGAAATTAGCCATATGACCTCTGTACCTAAGGGAGATAAAGAGAATTTTTTTTCTAAGTTCTGAGTCTTGTCAATAAAAGCACAAATACCTTCGAATAAACTACCAAATATTGAGAAGATTCACAATATCTGGCAGAAAACACTGTTTGAAATACTAGCGTAAAGGAGATGTGTGGAGATGTGATAGCACAAGATTTACGAATGGCCGCTTTGGCATTAAAATACATTGCATAGAGTAGCAATGAAATGAAGCATGGATCCTTTACTGACTTTAACATATCTGTTAGTGAATTGTTGCTTTTTACATTATCTGTTTTAGAAAGAAGTTTCCTCTTTGTTCAATTCTTATGTTTGCAATGTATTTATTTGCATATCTTCCTGGACTGTCAGCTACTTATTTTCAAACAAAATAAAATCCTTCTATTCATTCTATCAGCTCGAACCTGTAACAGAATTTCTAAAAAATAACCACAAGCAGTAAGCACAAAATGTCCCTATTTTGAAAGCTGACTCTCTCACATAATTGAATCTGTTTTCCTCCCATCTATAGTTTCAGATATATTGATCTGCAATACATTTTGTATTATTTTGCAAACTTAAACCAGTTAATGAATGTGAAATGTTCTGCATGATTTAAAACAACAGGATTAGGCAACATGTAACCTCAGGCAATATTTGCCCCTTGATTAATTTCCAAGACCTCCATAAATGATACCAGGTGCAGACTAGTGACATAAAAATAAAAAGTAATGGCCCCATACATGCTTGGTTATAGTCCAATCTTCTGGCATTTTAATCCTGAAGAATATTCCCTTAAATCTTTATATTGTTATTCTATGTTACTGTGACAACAATTTAGCAAGATAGATTAGATAAAGCAAAAGTTTTGAACTAACTCCCCTCAATGTCAGTCAACAGGTCAGTGGCAAGGGAGTGTGACAATTGTGGTTCAGAACAAAAAGGATATGGAGGAGCTAAAGAAGTTTCAGAGGAAGGTAACTAAGATGATCAATGGGCTAGAGCAGCTATTCTTTGAAGAAAGGTTGTGACATTTGGGCCTTGTTATTCTAGAATAGGATACGGGACATGACAGAGGAGTATAAAATTATCTTTGGTATGGCTAAAATGCACAGGGAGAAGCTATTTTCCTCTTCCTAAAATATTAGAACCAGGGATCACCTAATAAGTTTGAATGCAGGAAGAATCAAGACAGAAAAAATATTTTTTAGACAGCACAGAATTCAGCTTTGGAATTTGCTATCATGAGATTGGTAGTGGTTACCACATCTTGGTAACTAATGAAAATCATGGAGATCAATGCCTTGGTGATAGTGTGACTGCCTCTGATGACCATTTGTTGGACTTCCTTGCACAATTGGTGGGCCACTACATGAGCCATGGATCCAATGTTTTTATCCTGTGAGGGAATCTTTAAAAAGAGCTAATACGATAGTTGGCGAGGTGGGGTGGATTGAGAAAATCTCAATCTACTTTTAGGTTAGGATGCTCAGCAATTCCTTTTGGACTTCTCTTTAAATCAACATAATCTCCTGATGGTTATTTTTTAAATGGGATTAAAATTAAAGAAAGGAGTGCTAGGTATACTTTCATTTTGCCATTTCATAAAGAGCCACAATTTATTGACTGAGCACATTTTGTACAACTCCTTCTCCTTTCCCAAGGCAGTCCTTCTTTTCTCTAGTATGCTTCCACCAAGTGACATTTTAGCAGGCATTTAGTGAAAATTTCTACACTACAAGTGTAAAATCTTTTAGTAGCTGGGGCATCTAAAGAGAAACATTTTTGGAGAGCCAAAGACCACAAAGAGGTCTATGAACTATGAATAAATAGAGGTGGTAAGTCAGGATTTATCATCTTTTCTGGGGAAACTTCTTCAGTTATGTAGGCATGTTAAATATCTGACGGATACACTTATTTTATTTTGTATGTACTGTATATTTCCTTCCAGAAATCAGCAAAAAAATTGGAGTACTGTTGCTTGGTAGTTTGCTTATATATTTCAGTGACAAAATCACTTGGATCTCCAGAGTCTTCTAGAATTTAGTTCAGGTGATATGTGGGTGTAAACATCTACCTCATTCTGGTGGGATGTACCGCCCACCAAACTGCCCAAAATGGTGGCTGCTTTTCATTATACCAGACTACTCTTTTTAGCACCATAAAAAATAGATGATTGAGTCCAATTCTTTCCACTGCACATTTCAAAGTGAGGTAGCAGTAACCATCAATTGTCAAATCCTTATTTCTTCAGGCTGAAGAAGAGCAGAGAAATACTGTACAAGATTAGCCAGGGGAAGCAGCCATTCCTACCCAAGGCTGTTCTTCAGCCTCCCTAGGTAGTGTAGAACAATGGACTGAAGTTGCAGCTGGAACTGGAGGGACACAGGGAAAGAGTATCATCTGTATCACCTCTCTCTCTCTCTCTCTCTGGACAGCACAGCAGATCACTCAGCAGCTCAGTCATGTTTTCACTTGCTCACCTTAGAGGGGAAGATGCTGTCACTGTTGCACAGGCTCACCCTGTCTGTCTTTTGTTCTCTTTGGAAGGAACTGGGTTGCTCACCTGCCTAATCCTTCCGCAAGCAGTACTCTACTGTACCTGCTGGCACATTCTCTCTCTTCTAGTGAGGGGACAGGACAGGAAAGTAGTAAAGGGTGTCTAGAGAGGAAAGGGAACCAGTATAGGGTCCCTCACACCACTCATGGAATGGGTGTAAACTCAGTGGAGAAAGGGGGGCAGTAGTCAGGAAGAGAGCAGAGGCGGGGCTGGCAGAGATCTTATCTTGGATGCTCGCCGTCTTGCTTGTTCTCAGAGGTGGCAGAGCTTGTGTGGTTTGGGGAGGCGTCTCTTGTGAAAGGGCAGAGGAAGAGAGGAGGACTGATTGCGCTTCCTCTTTGAAGCATCTCCACTCCGCTCCAATAGGCGGCTTTCCCTTAAAGATGAGAAGAGGCGGAGAGGCATCCCTCGCTTAACGTCACCCGCAGATCGGCCCTGAAATACGGACGGAATTCATCTCTGGGGGAGGGCGTGGAACAAAAACATTATTTGAAACTATCTGAGTCGTCAGCTCCCCATCCCACCCGGAAATTCCCCCCGAGCAAGGAATCTGCAGAGCCGCCCGTAGGCTAGGATGAGCGGCACGCAGCCTGCCTGCCACATGGCCCGTTCCAGTTAGCGCGCCGCCGCCGCCGCCGCCGCCGCCAGAAAGCGAGCCGGGGCCAGCGCCCGCTTGCTTACTCCCCCATAGGCTGGTCCGCTGCATTGCATAGGGGCGCCGATGATTTGCTGTTGGGAGACTGCAGATTTGCATAGCGCTCGCTTCGCCTTCGCTGCCAGCTAGCATGGCTCGCTCCTCGCTCACTCTCGCCCGCCCCCCTCGCCGCGGTGGCTCCGCTCAGACGCGTGCAATGGATTCTCCCTGCAAAGCTCCGCTCGCCGCCTCCTGCCCACCGCCGTCCTCGCTGTCGCCGTCGCCGTCTTCCTCTTCGCCCTCGTTGCGCTGGCAATAGGCGGAGAGCAAAGGAGAGAGGAGGCTCGCCCGGGGAGCTGCGCGCGTTCTCGGCGCACCTTTAAAGAAGCGCTCGTCTCTTGCTCCGCTGGATGGATTCCCCCCTGCGACGGTTCCTTTCCTTTCGGAATTGGGCGTCCCGTTCCCACCTTGGCTGGCCGTTCCCGGCGGGAGGATCAACCGCTTTGTGGATTATGGAGGAGAGTCCCCTGAGCGCTGCTTGATAGGGGAGGAAGAAGCCGCGCGGAGAAGCACTGGAGACTCCTCGGGGCCGTCCCGCCGCGTTTTCTCCTCGGGAATTTGGCGCTTCTCGGCCGCCCTGGACTATGTTCGGGCCTCTTTGGGGCAAGAAGGGAGCCGGGGCGAGGGATCGGCGCCCAGCAGAAGCGCCCACAATGACGAACCGCTTAGTGCGGTGAGCCGCCCGTCTGCGCTTTCCTCGCCCAAAGTTTGCCTCGCTCCTGACGGGGTGGGGTGGGGGTGCCCCCGCCCCGCCATGCCCCAGCGGATGAGGGAGCTTGTGCTGTCCGAGCCAGTCCAATCCCGTGGCCAGCTGGCCCTGCTCTGGATACTCCCGTTGACTCTCAGTGGCTTCCTCGGGGTGGCTTGGGGTGCCTCCAGTTTGGGGGCGCCGCATATCCACCATTTCCATGGCAGCAACAGCAAGCACCCTTCAGTGCCTATCGCGATCTACAGGTCCCCGGCTTCCTTGCGAGGCGGACACGGTGGGTCCCGGATGGCTCGGCTGGAGGGGACGTGTGGGGTCGAGTGGCAGTGGGGGAGCTCCCCATTCTAATGACACAAAATGGGGGTGGCACACTCACACGTGGCGGCGGGGAGCGGGTGGATGCTTAGCCAGGGAACACGCCTAAACTGAAGAGGAGTCGAGGAAGCCTCGAGAGGCGCGCGATTGAGGGCATTGCAGGGATCGCTCGGGCTCTCTCCCCCCCCCCACTCCCTCCTTAGGTTTGGTGGGTTGGGACTGGGATGGTGGGGAAGAACGGACAACAAGGAGGCGAAGAAGGGCTCGGCGATCAGTGAAATCTAAGCCCAGAGGGGGAAGGTGTTTTTTTGGGGGGGGGGAAGGTGGGGCCGTCCCCAGCATTTTGGCTACCTGGGGATGATTGACGTTGAGCCCCCCGGGCTGTCCCAAGGCTTTGTGATTGTATGCGCGGGGACGGTGGTGATGGCAATCGCCGGTTGCGGAAAGAAAGGCGCGAAAGACTGGAAGGGAGGGTTGAAGGTGCCGCTCAGCGGAGCCTGAGGCTGCCGCCGGGACTAGCACGGTAGGAGCCACCGCTGCACCTGAGGGGAAGAAAAGACACACCCCCTCGGCAGAGGCGGGGAAGGGACGGAACTGCAGCCTCTTGCCTAGGAGAGGGTTGTTTTAGCCCAGTTTTCTGGTCTCCCCTCCTACCTTTCAGCTCAAAGGCGATGATTGTAAAAGAAGCTGGGTGGTGCTGGAAGAACCCCCCACCCCCCAGCCGCCGCCGCTGCTGCTTTATTCTTATTCTTATTATTGTGGCTCCTCCAGAGATACAACGCTGCCTTCCTTTGCCAGCTCACCCTTATTTCTTTCTCCCTCTTCCCTATTAATGGGGTCAGATTCTGGAGGAGCAGAAATGTGCAGCTGCTGATCTTGGCTTCAGGGCAAAACTCTTTCATTTGAAGTCTGTCATTCTGCCAGGATGAGAGTGTTGCAGTATGGAAGTGTATGTGAGGGGCAGTTAAAATCTGCCCCACGACCACCTGGGAGAACCATGTTGCACCAGGAGACTTGACATAATTGCAGGAAGCCAGCTTACTTTTATGACCCCTGCTTTGTGTTCCCTCTCTCATTGTTCTAATCTAGAGGTGTGTTAACAGCATATCAGAAAGAAAAATATATATTTTGTTTTTGCCTAATAGTGGCGTGGGATTTAATGAGCGGCAGTATAGCACTTTCTCCCCTCCTTCAGTATTCCTTCTCTCTTGTTAGGGAATGCCACGTTTGTTACAAGTGTGCATTTATTCTTTTATTGGAGGTCATAATCTTTGTCTTGGTGACAAGAAGAGCAATTCCAGCCTGCTCTGTGCCTCCCTATTGTGAAGATATTGGTTCCCAGTGAGATGTTAAAGAAATATGGTCTGTGATGTTGGTGATCTATGAATGATCTGTTTTGTGATTTACACGCTTTGCAAGGTGGGCTTGGCAGTGATAAATGAGATCAAAGCTTATAGATACATAGGCAATGTTTCCTGGCAATCCAGATGCTCTCTCCTCTTCCCCCCCTCATTTCTGCAGTGTTTTGTTTGAATGTAAGTGAAGCTCATGTATGGCACATGTATTGCAAGATGCCCTGATGGTCTTTCTAAACATACAAGGTGTGTGTGGTGGGGGTATCTGGGTATCTTTTAAAGGTAATGGCGAAGAAGATGCCCGTATTTCCTGACCTCTACACCCTTTATATCCAGCTGTCATGAGGTGGACTTTGTGGATTGTGATCCCTTGGCAGGAAAAAAAAAAACCCTTTCCTACTAAAGAATGGATCTCAACAGAAAGTCACATTTTCTATTGTATTTTCTATTGCTGGCTGTTTATTTGTTAGAGAGCAAACATCCTCTGCTCTCTAGATTTGGCCCATTAACATGATTGTACATCTCTTCTCTCTTTGGGAAGGCAAAGTACAAATAAAATGAATTCCCCTACCTTCCCTTTTTTTTCCCCTGGTCCCATTTTCTTTTATGCTACAACAGTTCTTATTTGTTCCCTGAAAACAGTTTCCATGAAGCCAGTTTTC
>JANHFJ010004115.1:27170-37715 GCA_032468195.1 Cerberus rynchops | reverse complement strand
AGAGAGAGAGAGAGGGAGTGAGGGAGGGAGGTAGGAGAGCTTGAGATAGTCACAGAATGGAAAATAAAGAGTCAATGAGATCCTTTGCTGACAAAGCTGGGCTTTGAGTTAAGAATTTGTAAGAGTGAAGAATAATGGGAACGAGACTAGGAGCATTTAAATAGAAACATCTGGGTCCACCTATCTATGTATGTGTAGCCAAAAAAATAAGAATGAAAATGAATGTATTCGTAAAAAATTTCTGTGAGAGAAAGCCATGCACAAACACACACCTTTCTTTATTTATATTCATTCAAAGATATTAATTCACTGAGGTGGTCTAAGAATGTAAACCATTGGCAGAATGGAAGGTGTGTAGAATGAATGCCTTGTGTTTTAAACATGTTTTGCTTTCATTGGAGGGCACTTGGTATGCTGTTATACAGCTTCATCCTTCTTCATTTTCACATCCTGCTCTGCTTCATTTCCACTATCATGTGGTGTCATTCACAAGCTTTGCAAGGTAGTGAAGCGATCTTGAGGGAAGCCATTGCATCCTTGCATAAGTGACCCAGTTGCAGGAGAAAGATCCTGTCATACATACTAAATGTAACTGTGATGTATACCCTCAACAGAGAGTTCACTTGGATTTGGTGAGTCTAATCAGCACTTGTAAATATTGAAAAACACAGAAACAATATCTTGGGAAAATATCCCTTTCTTTGGATGATGCATTTTGAAGTTTCACTGTCAAGTAAAAGATATATAATGATCAGTCATTTTCCTTGTGTTAATTTTATAAGTGCCTGAAAAAAGAATTGGCCTTAATCCAAAAGAGAAAAATGGGGGGGGGAGGGGAGAGGAAGAAGCTCGCTTAACCAGACTAGCATTCTGTTCCCTGCCTCTTCTAGGATTCTGCATGTTCTTTATCACATATGCCTACATGGCAAGATATTAAGAACTAAAGGCTTTGTGTAATTTCAGTTATCACACATTTGGTTAAAAAATAAAAGGGCGGGGGATCAATTAAGAACTTCCTGGAATAAAATTTGAAGGGGCAGATTGAAGGTAATGAGAACAACAGTCCAGGAAGCCTGTCGGATTCTGTTTCTGAGGCAATGCTTTCAGTTATTTATATGCATTTGCTTTGGGTTCATTTATGCTATATGGGAAAGAAAAGCGAATGATGATGAGGAAAAGATCTGTGCAGCAGTTTCCACCTTTGCTTTTTCAAAAAAGAAAATGTTCTACAGTATTTTAGGGTACAGATAATGGAATTCTTAGAAATTATTTTGTTGGATGATGTTTTAGACAGGTAAATTGTAATCTATCCCTATTTTTTTTATGTACTTCCAAATGATACCACTTTCAAACATGAATTAAAGACGAATTTCCAGAGCTGACTTTGTAATTAATAAGGCCCAGTAAATAATTGATTAGAGTTACTTGTGGATGGGGAAAAGAGTGATTCAGCCTGGGGATGCTGCTGTGTTTCATATTTCTTTTCCCCAAACATGCATACATCTTTATACTAAAATTGAAAATTTCATGTGCAGTTGGAATTCAAAAATTACATATAATGCAGCTCTTTAAATAAAACAGTTCAGTTGACATCTGTATATGTGGGTCTGATTGAAGTATACTGTAGGGAGAATGCAAAAATATTTGCATTCTTCTTATTTTTTTTAAAAACTGGGGTGGTTTTTTCTGTTATAATACATGGCCTTATTGGAGGCTTATTCAATTTCACTGCACACATGTTGTGCATTGACAATAAATATTTGAATTGAATTGAATTAATTCTGTGTTCTTTATTCTGTGTTTTGATATGGCCTAATGGCTGGTCAACAATAAACAATTGTCTTCTTATTGTCCCAAACATGTAGTCAGCCTCTTAATACAATCTGCTTTCTTGATGAAAGATGCAGATTTCTTTTGCACATTTCAATGCAGTTTTCAAAGATAAATCTCTCCCTCAGTGTTTTGAATGAAATTTGGAGAAGCACTAGATAGATGAAGGCTAGATAATATTTTGGAAGCCTTTTATAATCTTCATTTGCTAATATTTGTGCAAGTAATCTCCCCATTTTGTAGAAGCATCACTGGAGCAGAAATTTCTGGCTGATCATGGTCCTGCAGTGTACATTAGTGCAGCTACCAAAGGCATGATTTGGGAGAGACTCAGACACTTTACCTTCCTCATGTGCTTAGTGCTTGCTTTCTTCAGTAGCTCTTGCCTTATAGATAAAATCTAGGTCTGAGTCTGGTGGACATGCATAGTGGCTGAAACAATATTTATACTGTATATCTAAGATATATTTAAACAAAACAAGGAAGCACATACTTTTTATAATGCCTTTATAAACACTTATGTGGTGTGTACAGAGACCATGGAATGTCTACGAACTTTTCATGTTCAGTTAAAAAGGGACAAGTTGAATGAGAAACAAGTATCTCATGTAGGTACATGTATCAAAACATTACTCCCGTGGGAGTAATGTGCCAAGTTTTGAACCTGGATTATTTCAGCGTAAAGTCTGAAGATATTTGTAGTGTTTTGTGAAAAAGTCTGCATTATTAAGGCCAATCTTCAATAAGCTATTCCTAAACCATTTCTACTTGCTTATAAAAACTTGTGGGAATCTTTCAATTAGATTCTTCAAGAATATCTGTAGTAACAGAACCTTTGATTGATTATATACCATCAAGTTGGTGTTAACTTTTAGCAACCATATAGATCAGTGGTGGAATCCAACTAGTTTTACTACCGCTTTGCTTCTAAACGACAAGTTTTTCCTTACTGGAGGTAGCCTGGATGAGTAGGAAGGCTGTGGAGGCACGCAAAACAGTTGTTCCACGTGATTCAGCTGAGCTACAAAGGAAAAAAAGGGGAATATAGGACAGGAAAGGGCAAGGGCAGGTGAGTGGGGCCAAACTTCGCTGCCGCTATTGGTTCACTAGAACCAGTGTGACCAGGTTGAATACCACACTGATATAGATAGATTTTCTTCATGATGATCTGTCCCTAACCTACTCTTGAAGACTTCCAACAGCACATCTGGTAACTAAATCCAATCATCTTGCTGCTCTTTCCTTCCACTTCTCTCAGTAGTAAGTATGTTATACATAAAGCTACCGTATTTCTCCAAAAACACAACCCAACCCAATAATAAGCCCATCCCTAATTTTTTAGGGGGTGGGCCTAATATTACCCCACCTTGAAAATAAGCCTGGGAAATGGGTGTGGCCAGCATGAGTGGTGGCAACATGGGTGCAGGGGGACATTGCAGAAACTGTCTGCAGCTACAGCAGAATCGCTGCACCCAGAAAGGGCAAAAGCAGTATTTGTGCTGCCCCAAAAGGCTAGCACAAATACCATTTTTGCCCTTTTTGGGCATAGTGCTTCTTCTTGTTGGGTTGTTGAGCCCTGCATCGGGGCTCACCATACTGGGGGAGGTTGCCAGAGGGTGCTATGGACACTGGCGGAACCCCAGGACAGATCTGAATTGGTGTGCATCACCTGGGCGGCAGCAGGACCTCATAATGCTGCTGAATGCCTGCATGCCATCTGGGTGGTGGGACACTTCCTGGTATGTGCTGAATGGCCACTCCCCAACAACCAGCAGTGAAGTATTTTTGTTTCTGAAAAGAGTGGTCTGTTCAAAGAAGCCCTTTGCTGCTGGCCGCATCTTTTCCCCACTGAAAAGAGCGGCCAGGGGGTAGGCTTTTTGGGAGGAGAGGCCGTTCTTTTCAGCAGGGAAAAGAAGTGGCCAGCAGTGAAGGGCTGACTTTTTGAACAGACCACTCTTTTCTGAAAAAAAAAATGCTTTGCTGCTGGCTGCTGGGGAGTGGCCATTCAGCACATATCAGGAAGTTTCCCACTGCCCAGATGGTGCATGGGTGTTCGGCAGCATTCTGAGGTCCTGCCGCTGCCCAGGTGACATGCACCCATTTGGATCTGTCCCGCGGTTCCACCATTGTCTGCAACACCCTCTGGCAACGACCCCCAGGAAACCTACCTCCCCAAGAAGCTGCTGGCGGCTTCTTTCCCTGCTGAAAATAGTGGCCTGGGGGGGGGCAAGGCATTTTGGGAGAACAGGCCACTCTTTTCAGTGGGGAAAGAAGCAGTCAGGTGAGGCACGTGGGGCAAATTTAGGACCCCCCCCCCCCACAAAAGAAGCCCTAGCCATTTTGGGGGGGGTGTGTGTTAAAAGAAAAATAAGACCCAGTCGTATTTTTGAAGAAACACAGTAGATGTCCACAAAATGTGTCCAAAGTATGACAATTTGAGCCTGATCTTTTATGACTAGAGTGATCCATTTGTTTGTTGTCTTAGCTGTCCATGCTATTCTCAGAGGCCTTCACCAATATTAGCTTCAAAACCATCAGTACTCTTTCTATTATACTTCTTCAATGTCCAACTTTCTCTTCCTTAGAGTGTCCAACTTTTCCTTCTTTGGAGTGTCACAGGAAATAACATTGCTTGCTGTTCTTTGTAGATATAGACCTATCATGGCATCTGATGTGTTTTTATCTGCTGTGCACAGCCCCGAGTCCCTTTTTGGGAGATGGGGCGGTATATAAATTTAATAAATAAATAATAAATAAAATCTGAATAACTTCTCCAGGCCTTCATGCTTCTCTACTAATCATTAGTTCAGTACAATTCTTGATTGCTTATTTATTTGCTGTTGATGGTCATAAAAAACATAAGCTGTCTAACACTTTAATATCTTAATTGTCTAAGTCTGGTAGTTTTAAGGCTGGTAGTTATACCTGTTATTAGTTTAGTGTCCTTTAATTTTGGTCCCCCTTTTTCTCCTAATCTTGCATGCTTTTCCTGGATTTTCTTTTTCCTATTCTGTAAAACTCTGTACTTCTACTGAATTAAACTGCTATCTATTAAGTGAAGGACTTGCAATGCACAAAATAATGTAGCATACATTTTATAATTTTACCCATTGCCAGTCCTTGTGCTGCCTATAACATGTCACTGAAAAGTGGCACTATTCCATTTTGAGAATATGCCACTCCTTACAGGCACTTGTTTTCTGTTTTAGCTTGAATATTATCTTCTTTCAGTTGTTCTTTTCTTTAACTTGGATGTTGTTTCAGTAGGTCACTAGAAAGTGGGGGCAATATCTACCTGTCAGGGTACTGAAGCAGAAATTGAGAGGGCACACCTTCTCTAGGCTGCTTTAATATATAGTAAATAAAAGAAAATATAAGGTAAAATAAAAGGGGGAAAGTAGGATAGAAATAGCCAAAAGAAGAGGGAGACAAACTCTGCCCTGATTGTGCAACTAGCTAGAGTAGAACTCTAGAGAGAAACTGATTAGCTGTTGGGCAACAACTTATTCCACAGGAAAGAAGGAAAATGATTGAAAGTGACAAATAGAGATAGGCAAACTAGCAAATAAGCAGTAAAAGACCAGTCCAGCATGCCTCATTATTTTCAGGACATGGCAATGTATATTAGGGTAAAGATGTATTTCTTTACCTGCATGCTTGTTAAGGAAGAGGTGTATTTCAAAATATTGTTAAAGTAGATTAATATAAACATGTTTAGGATTTTCAACAGATGAAATAAAGGTCTGCTGAATTATGTTGTAGCTTATGGAAAGCCTGGAGAAAAATTCATTTTAAAAGCGGAAATGATTGGAAGTGATGGACATGTAATTATTGGGTACTTCCACAACACACCCTTGATCATATCTACTACTGGTCAACTGTCTTTTCCTCCAAGATAAGGAGTGGCAAGGCACAACAGATTTTAGAAATAATCTTACTTTTGCATTTCTCTTTATTTTTTTTTAACATCCTAGTCCCATGATGGCGAACCTATGACACGGGTACCACAGGTGGCATGCAGAGCCATCTTCCTGGGCACACAAGCTGTACGGCAACTTACCTCCAGCTGAGCATGCCCATGTGATTGCGCGTGCATGCATGCACGATTGCAGAGACCCAGCTGGTCTTCGGGGCCTCCGCTGTGCATGCGTGCGATTGCAGCAGGAAATCCAGTTGGTCTTTGGAGCTCTCCTGTACATGCACACGCAATTGCTCATGTGTGCGTGAGTGTCTGTGTGCAGCACACGTGCATTGCATATGCAAAAGCTGCATGCATGCGCAGGTGGTGTAGTTCCACATGCAGCGCACGTGGAGGAGCTGCACACAAGTGCAGATGGCATGCACAAAGTGTGTACTTTTTGGCACTCAGTAAGTAAAAGGTTCGCCACCACTGTCCTAGTCTAACTCACAACTTTGTCACTTCCTGGTAATCTCCCATCCAACTTTGCTTAGCTTCCAGTCCTAAACTAATAGTAGGCTACATAAAAGATTAATGCTTTAAGCTTCATGACAATATAGAGTCTAAATATGTTCAGTGAATAAGTTCCTCCCTTTCAGACTTTAGTTTATATCTAAGAAGTTAATTTGGAACTGAAGAAAGAGGAATAGCCATTAGATATAATGACTAATCTGTAATGGGCATTATGTGTGTCCCGTTCCCTTTTAGATACTGTACTGCTTGAAGGCATAAAAGAATTGTTGAGATTGTTCTCTACTTTCAAATAGTTTTAAATGACAAAAAAGAGGGATAGACATTTTATTAATAGAATTTGGACAGGCTAGGCCTTAGATTAAAATGAAATCATAGATGACAGATTCTATCTCTGTGAATATCATTAATATCTACATGTCCTAGAGGAAGCATCTTTCATTGTCCATCTGCAGATAAGGAGTCTGTGTCTTTTGGTAACAGCTGCTCTTACGCTTTCTATTTTTTCCCAGAATAAGTAGTGGTCATAGCCTCAAAATAGAAGAGTAAAATCATAGAAGGGAAAATCAAATAAAGGTTTGGATTTCTGTGGTGTTATAAGAACTGAAACAAAGTCTTGCAATCCCCAGATTATACAGTGAAATCTTATTAAAAAACTTAATACTGATTATGATGCCACTTGTAGTTTGTAATAGATAATAAAGCCAGAGTAAACTTGTTAGGAAGGACAAGGCATGATTTTAAAAAGAGACAGCTTGGCTACATTCTATCTTCAATAATTTTAAAAAATTGATGATCATTCCAACATTGATTTATTTTTAACTCCATTTGACCCAAAGATTTAAATCTGATGAAAATTTGAAATGACATTTCCTAATATATAACTTGAAGGTTGATTTTGAAACTGGAACTTGTGGAAAAATATTTACTCTCCTTATGGTAACCCTTTTACAGATTTGGAAATTACTTCTTGTATCTAATTTTATTATTTTCTTTATCATAAAATCCCACTAGACTTCATATGCTGGAATACAGGAATCATTGGCTGAGTTTGATAAATTGTACTTTATATCTTAGATTTTCCTATTTTGGTATCATTATGAAGAAGAACAAACAGCTGTATTTGGGAAGATGGTCTAGTTAAGTGGCAACTTTAACTGGCCTTGGTTGATCTTGAAAAGATAATCAGAATTTTGCTTAATTAATATTTGGATGGAAAATCACATTGTAGACTAGAGTAGGAAATCCTCCTCTTCCTTCTCCTGCCCTTGCAAAGAAGGCTGTGACGGTTTCCATAGTATTACCAAGATAATAATCCATCCTAAAAGAGGCTACTTTTTAGACAGAAGGAAGTAGAAAAGCCAAATGGATTTAGGAAACTGTAGATGTCAAGAGTGGTAATAATTTCAGAGAATTTTTGTGAGTTTTACAGCAGATTAAGACCAAATCCTGATGCACTGATCTGAATTGCTAAATAAAAGTAAAATTCATCTGGGGTGTAAAATATAAAATGTATACATAGCAGTTCATGGGAGGGGGTTATTGTTGTTATTGTTGTTATAGTCTAGATTGTTTATGACTTCTGAAGTTGATACCACATACATAAGGGGGCCAGAGAAAAGAGGAGGAAGTTTAAGCACTGTCAGAGTCAAAGGATCAAATACTTGAAAGAATCCTACGATACAGCCTTCCACAATGTCTGTTAAAAAGTAATACATGGACATAAGTCAGAAGTTTTGAAAGACCTCACATTTAGAAGTATATTTACTTCATTTTGCTAACATTTGGAAGTGAACTGACTGGATTTACATCTCCCAAACTAATATGTAATTCAGAATAGTTTTCTTGCTGATTCTGCACTTTCTCAAATTTTATTATTCTGTTTTTTTTATTTTAAAATGGACCACAATGCATATAAAATACATATTTTACAATAACATGTGTATAAAATGTGTATGCTGCTATAAAATCCCTATAAAAGATATATTCTGCTATAAAATACACATTACCATAAAAAGTGCTTAAAATGTGTATGAATGTAGCGCCCGTTAACAAAAATAATAATAATAAAAGTTTGATCTATTTGTGTTACAATACAATACAGTGAACTACTACTATATTTGCTGAAAAGTAGGATTGTATTTTATCTCAGAGAATATATCTGTGGGGTGGTAAAGGTGGTAAAATATACCTACTAATAAGAACAGAAAAATGTTGATCAAGAATAAATGTTGAGTAAAGTAGAATTCATTGCATTAATGATTAACTATTGCTTATATGAAACTGCTTGCCTGGTGAGCTTAACCATTTATGTAATACTTAAACAGAGCTAATGCTTTCCAGAAATCTCATGGTTTGGAGGTTTATATTTCTGCAATAAAATCCCTTTGTTGGTAGTGTAGAAAAAGGATTTAGGGCAGTTAGAAAAAGGAACACTATTGCTGTGTGAACATTTTTTAAATAATTCTGTTATGTATAATGGTGAATAAGAATTCTGTAGGAGGAACTTATTTGTTGCAGCAGGAAATAGTATGTTTATATAACTTTCTTTCTTTATTGACTGATTTGTTTAAAATAGGATAAAGCACTTGAAATTTTGGTTGGCAGCCTAGAAGGCTAAAGTGTGATATAGAAAACAGTGGTTAATTGTACATCAATATTATACATGACTTATGAATTCAGTTTCATACAGTAGAATCAACTTGTTACTCTTTCATTATTTGTGTCAGAAGCACCTTCAAATTATAAACATATAACATTCAACACTAAGCAAATAAAATAGATACAAAATAAGTCATAAAATGTAGTATATGTAAAAAATATGTAAAATAAGTAGGATTAAAATTAAATTATATTTGCCCAGTATTGGGCATGTCGACAACATTTTCTCTTGCCAGCATAGACATCCTCTGTCATAGAGTAGTTGATTGCTAGTATTGAGCAAAATATTGCCAGTTCCATTCAAAAGGAAGTAACTCTTTATTTCAGGGGCAGGATCTGGCTTGCAGGGTGCTTAGGTCTGCTCCATTGAGCTACCCTGGAAACAGTGAAGGACCAGCCCATGGTGCCTCTGCCAGCAAAAACAGAGCTTGGGAGGACCACTGTGTTTTCACTGGTAGAGGGTTGCAGGAGGCTGTCACAGCCAAAAACTGAGCTCATAAAGGCCATCTGTGGCTCTCCCGAGCTCTGTTTTCGCTGGCAGAGAATTACAGGAGGCCATTGCAGGTGAAAACAGAGCCCGGGAGCCCATTTTTGCTGGTAGAGCACTCGGGCTGCCACAGACACCCCCAACACGAGTGACATTGAACTGGCTATGCCTACTCTGGCCACACACACCCTGCCACACCCCCAAGGCCAAACACAACCCTGATGTGGCTCTCAGTGAAATTGAATTTGACAACCCCTGCTCTATTTGAATCTCTTTAGCATTGTAGGTGGAACTCTAGGAACTGTAATAATTTTTCTATTATTTTCTATTATTACTGATTGGGGAATTAAAATAAATAAAATATGCTCAGGATTCACATTAGCAATAAAATATATCTGTTAAGACATTTAAATAAAATTTTCCAATCCCACAGGGAATAATTTATATAAGCATTTTTAAAGTCTATGGTGAAACTAGTCTTTCTCACTATCTCATGAGGCATTGACTGAGAATCTCTCCTTATGATGGTCCAAAGGAGCCATCTATGACTCTCCAGAACAATTTGAAATTAAGAGACCAACAATGGTCTCTTCAGCGTTGCTGTTTTTTTAAATGTATCCCTTAACTACAAAAATCTTGCCTGCCTATAATCTGAATTAATAATATTTGCATTGGACTAATAATTTCATACTTTGTAAAAGAACAAGCCTTACTTGGAGCAGATGAGTGATAACAGAATCTGAAGATTCAAGAGTCAGATTAATAAAATAAATGAATTGGAAAGTGTAGGTGTGAAGGAAGAAGTTGAAATAGGAAAAACCTAAACCATACAGGCTGTGGATTATCAAGTAAATATTTTGACAATTTGCTATCTGCTCTATTTTTCTAAATGCTAAACACATCCTATAGAAGTAAATAAAGTATATGTGTTTATGTGTGCATGTTTTTGAATAATTGTTGACTTAGGCGTCTGAATGGATAAGTGTCTATAATTTTCTTGGCAAGATTTCAGACGGAATAGGACAACTTGCCACAGCCAGCTTACTGCGGCCAACTCACCACAGGACAACTTGGTATAGGATAATTTAACAATTCTATTTAATTATTTAAAATAAATAAAAATATTTTAATTTTTGCC
>JANHFJ010004114.1:77552-93706 GCA_032468195.1 Cerberus rynchops | reverse complement strand
AAGAACTTAAAGCACTTTGACAGCTTTTATACTCTTTTGAATGGCGCGCCTTAGCCAATCAGAGAGCAGGGTTCTCCTGCTCTCTGAATGCCAGCGGCCAGACTTGCTGTCTCCTCTATACCTTATATGGGTATAGAACACTTGGTTTTGGGTTTTACCAATTAGATAGATTTATTGTTATAGAAGTGGCTAGTTAATATGATTATGTAAAAGTAAAAAGTTGAGGTTTGATGTTAACACCCTATTCTACTGCACCAAAGGGAGTCAGAAGTCAATGCCTTTTTTTTTCTTTTTCCCCTTTTCTTTTGCTCACTTTTCCTTTCCCTTTTACCTTCCCTATTTTCCCTAATATTTACTTTTGTATTATGATAAAATAATAAAACACTATTTTAAAAAAGAATATAACCCACATAGACTTGGTACTTCAATAATACCTTGTCCCTGTTCAGGCTGTTTTGTTCACTTGGGAATTTTCTAGATTGTGTCAGCTTGAATTCAGTTTTTTAATCTTAAATTCAGGACCATATTGGGTTGGAAACATGCAGAAGAGGCCTTCATCCTGCAGTGGATAGACAATGGCTAAAATGATGGTGAACAATTTGCTTTAGTAGTTATTTTGCATGTATAAGTTTTAACCCAAACCTGACATTCTGATAAGATGTAAAAGGTGACAGAAACCTATTTTAAATAAATAAAAAACTGTATTAATGACATAACCAGAAATTCTGTAGGGTATGTAGAAAGCCTGCCGTGGATAATTCTGTTGAAACACAGTTCCGGACTTGGTAAATTATGAACAAACATGGTATGTGAATTTAACAGAGGCCCATTTCAATATCTAAAGAATGGTTTTCCTTAATAAAGATAAACCAATATTTTTGCAGTTGCTGATATGATGTAACCAGCTGCATGGTTAAAAGACTGGTATACATGCTTCTCTGTCTAAATGTTCCTCACCAGTCAGAAGAAATAGAAATTTGATCTCCTTTCTTTGTTAGAGATTTTTATATATTAAAAACTAATTTTGCTTTCTCGCTTTCTTTTTAAATAGCACTAAGATAAACTTTTGAAATCATTCTTAATGAATTCTGTCTTACCAGCCTAAATCCTTATATCTTTTCCTTATTAAATATATTACCTACCCTTCCTGTTTAATTCTAAATGAAACATCTCTTTTGAAGTCATACTTATGGAACTATTTGTGTAATGACTAACTACATAGGTTGTTTGAGGCAAACTTATATCTGTTACATATAAGTTGGGAATCCGGTAAGGTTGATCCATGGATTTAACAGTTAAAGGTTGAAACTCAGCTAGAGATAGATCTCCTTTGCTGTTTGTCTATAATGTGTACTTTTTAAAGTCAGACCATCAAACTCTGATGTAAAGCTTATTGTTACTATTTGACTTTTTCTGTAACATGGATAACAGTAAGCTCACCCCAGACATGACTGTGGGGCAAAGATGACTTGACTGCATTGAAATGTGATGCCTGGTTCCACCAGTTTTCTTGTTTAGTGTTAGATGGAATGTTTTCTTAAGGCATTAATAAAGTGTGATCATTAAGCTGTATGGCCAGTAGATCATTTCTTAAAAAACTGTATGTATTGTGCTTAGTCTTTTCTTGAGATTTAATCCTTTATTTTTTTGACTGCCTTTTTCATAGCTGTCATGAACTTGGACAACTCTGTGGTGGACTTAGAGACTCTTCAAGCCCTTTATGAGAATGTGAGTAACAAAGCAAAAATGTTCATGCATTAATTATAGTTTACAATGTTTGCCAAAAGTGGCAGAATCACAATTATGACTGATTGTATTGCTAGGGTAGAACAATATCACAGCGACAATTAAATGTAAATACCATGCAAAAATTGAAGGAATGTTACCAATTGTGAAATTGGACAGGTCTGGATTCAGTATTATAAATTAGGGTTAGATTTACTAACAGAGCAGTCATACAGGGATGGAGAAACCATGATGGATTAATTACCAGAAGGCAAGATTTGTTGGGCTTGTACCAAAAGAAGAAAGATAAAAGAAACACTGTTTTTCTTCCCTAACTCTCTATTTCTTTGTTAAATTTCTATGTTCCCATTGAGATATGTGCCAATTTAATACGTAGTGCACTCTTTCCCATTCTAACTGAATGTCAAAAGAGTATACAGGATTATATTGGATAGATCCAGTGCCAACCTTGCTTCAAAGAGATCCACACCACCTTATGGACCTCTGGATATCTTTTTAGAATCCATATGATGCTTTATTATCACATCTGATATCATATATTGAAAAAAAAATCATGAAAAAATATATTTATACAAATATATTTATACAAAGGAAATTTTGATTTAGTGGGTTTTTAAAACCAGTTGCTGATTTCATTGCAGAATAGCTAAATTACACTTTAATTTATTCTTCTATTTAAAAAAAATCACTGTAACAGGTTTCTTTGTTGTGACATCAGACATCTTTACTGATTATTTTTTTTAATTAGTGGATAAAGATCATGCTGTGGACATAGTATTGTTGGTATATTTAACAAAACGGACCACAGCCTACTTCTTGATAAACAGTGCACTACCAGATGGATTCACAATTGGCTGACCAACAGTTCTTAGCATGTAGTCCTCAATGGAACTACTTCTACATGGAGTAAAACATGCAGTGGGATAGCTCAAGGTGCCCAATATAATTTATGAAGATGCTGTTCAACATCTTCATAAATGATATAGATGGGGCTGGATAAGAAAGGGGAGTCATCAAATTTGCAGGTGACACCAAGCTAGGGGAATAGAATTAGAATAAGAATTAGAAGATTCAGAAGAATCTTGACAGGTCTGAACAATGAGCCCTATTCAACAAAATACAATTCAGTGGTGAGAAAAGCAAGTGCCTACAGATAGATAAGAAAAATCAAATACACAGGTATAAAATAGGTAGTACCTAGCTCAACAATAGCAACTATCGTCCCTGTCATTGTATTTTTATCTTTTATTCTTGTATTCATTTCTTTGTCGTTATTGTTTGACAGATTCAAATAAATTAACTAACTAACTAACTAACTGACTGACTGACTGACTGACTAACTAACTAACTAACTAACTAACTAACTAACGGAGTTAATGTTCTAGCAGACCACCACTGAAGTATGAGCCAAAAATATGCAGCAGCTGCTAAAAAAAGCTAATGCAGTCCTGGGTAGCATCTATTTTTATTGCCAGAGTATTTCCCCTTAACCAGATGAGTTGTATATAATGATGCAAATTTTGGATTGTATACAATGCATTTAATTTCTGCTAAATATTTTATCATGCATTTTTATTTAAAGCAACTTCAAGTTGCTCAAATACCTACCTAATTAACTCATATATTAAAAAAAAATAAACTTAGTAACAACTCTGATGTACCATATGCCTGCATGTATGTATGTATGTATGTATGTATGTATGTATGTATGTATGTATGTATGTATGTATGTGGCCATATGTGCCAAGCCCCGATATTTCCTGGGGTTAGAGATTTGTTTATACTGTAAGTCTTGAGAGATGTATTCTGTGTTTGAGATGTATTCAGTGTTTCTGTACTTTGTGTGGCTGCACCGATGGAGGCTCATTCAATTTCACTGTGCACTTGTGGTGCATTAACAACAAAGGTTTGAATTGAATTTGAATTGAATTGAATCTCCTGAATCAGAAATTGTGGGTCAAAGACAAAGGAGAACAGGAACCATTTAGTTCTCACCATCCTAATACTCTTAAAGGGGAAATTAATGAAATAATCATCTAAACCAGTATATTTATAGCATATGCATATAGGTATAGATACACACACACGCACACACACATTATTCCACCAGTATGTATATATTGCACATTGCACTGGCACTGTAAGTCTGTTGTATTAAGTCTAATGTTATGTTGTATTTAGAAGTCTGATGGCCCATGGATAGAAGTTGTTTTTCAGCCTATTTGTCCAGTTGGCTATGCTTCTGTATCTCTTGCCTGATGGTAGATGATAAATTACTTATCTGAATTGATTAGATTTTAAGCAAAACTTGAGTTAATTCACTCTCCCATTCCCATACACACATTTTAGTTGTTCCTTATTCTAAAATCCTTTATTAACTTACATGACCTTTTCTGTTATTTTTCACACACTGCATTAATTGTCAGATCAGAACATTCTTTTCACTATATAGTTAAAACACTGCAGTGCAAGTTCTCAGATATTCTATTTGATCTCTGCAACATATGGGAGCATTTGTTTTATGATCTTTCTTCAAAATGTAATCACTTTTTTTTTTTTTGCTGATTACATATGTTTGGCATGGTGCTTTTCCTTCAAGATGTGAAAGAAGTTTGGGCAGCCTCCAAGTCTAAACACACCCTAATTTCAAAAGCCACAATCCTGAGGCTCAATTCCTGTTTACTAAGGAATTCAAGTACTGTTAGACTACATAGTTACTAAACATATTGTAGTCCTTCGGTCAGTTATCCTACAGCAAAGGACCCTAATTTAGGTTTATTAATCTATCTGATTTTGAGACACTAAATATATTTTTATCTAATCCTTACACAAGTCTTTGTTCTTCCACAATTCCTATTAAGTTTTTCATTTGAAAAAAGTAGACTATTATTTATTCCAGTAGAACATTGTTTGTTATCATTACTTTCCTTTGGTCTTCATACTTTTTCTTGTTTTGTTTTCTACTTTTAAATGTATTTGTGTGTGTGTGTGTGTGTGTGTGTGTGTGTGTGTGTGTGTGTGTGTTGCATATGTTGGTCAAATCCTCCAATAAAGTTTACTTACCTAATAGTGAGTTTGATAAAGGCATAGCATAAATACATATATAAAATATCAACTTCATATATCAATTATTCAGCAATCACTGTGTTTTTTATTTAAATTATGGGACCATTTTCATTAAAAGCATCCAAATGACTTGGGAATTGAAGAACTTTTATGTATTGAACTAATATTTAAGATGGAAAACTCAATATATACATTGTCATGTTTCTTTAAAACAACTTGGGCCTTTTCCACAATTATATTTCAGTTGTATAATATCTTCCTTTAGTGCTCAATCTAGGGGTTAGTTTGAATTCACAGCTAAGGCTTTGGAACAGTTTCATCTGTTCAACAGTTGCAGCCTTTCCTGGATCAAGAGTTCTCCAGATAGTCCATTATGCCCTAGTCCTTTCATAGTCAGAAAATTGCAATGCACTGTACATAGAGTACCATTGAAAACTACTTTGAAGCTGCAACTGATTCAGAATGCAATGGCATTAGCAGTGATAGGCCTGCCTTTGTATAACCATAAGATTCCATTCCTCCACAGGCTGCCCTGGTTGCCATTGAAGTTCCAGGGATAGTTCAAGCCATTGATAATGTCCTATGAAGGCCTTCCTTTTATGCCAGGAAGGACTGTATAGGAGGATTATAGATCATCTTTGTCCATCCAGNNNGGCCCAAAGCCAACTGGCAGAGCCAGGTCTTCATATTAATTCATATTAAATTTGTACTACAGCTGAACTGAAGAAAAGTATTATAGTACATCTTTTAGACAGAAGAGAACTAGATAGGGAGAAGACTATGAAGTAGTGGAAAAAGGGCAAGAAATAGATTATGGAATTATATGTACTACTGAAAAATATTGATTAACCATTCATTTCCAGTCCCTGGAAGGAATTTGATATAATTGCAGAAAAAAGTTCTATATATTGGGGAAGAGGGTTCCCACTATATACTGATTATAATAAGAATTCTCAGGAAAACAAAAAGTCCCTGTTAAGTACAATGCAAACAAACTTGTTACATAGATGTAAGTGTCAGCCCTCCTACAGACATGAAACATGACAAGATGAAATCATCTTACTTTATTGTAAGGCTATTAACAGAATTCTGCAAGTCTGAAGACATAAACTTCCTCCCCCCCCCCCTTTTAACTACTTGATCCATTTGGTTAGGTCTTTCAGACCATTAAGTGATTGTGGAATCCTGCCTGTCTTATCTGATATTTTTTCTCCTCTCTATCCCCAAGGTCCTTCATATATCCCATTACAGTAAGGAAGAATTTTTAGCCTTTAGGGTGCAAATTTGTTTCTCACTTACAGTGAGAAATTTGTTTGTTTCTTAGAAATCTTTATTTCTACAGATTTGTACCTTGTTATTAAAGATAGTATGTTTATTATCTTCATTTATAGACAGATACCTGTAAAACAGATCATGGGAAAGGCAAAAAGAAGAACAAACCAAGTTGAGACTTTGGTTGTAATGTCTATTCCATTTCCATTATGTAATTATTTTTTATTTATTTATTGTACATTTATTTAAACTTTTATACCGCCTCCCTCCCGAAGGACTCGAGGTGGTGTACAGCCATCTAAAAACACACAATAGATAACAATTTAAAACAAATTAAAAATTAAACTAAATTGGGTGGCTGATATCATAACTGAGATTTAAAACATATGAAATTAAAAAATTTAAAATTTAAAACATTAAAAATTTAAAACCAATTTTAAAAACCCCAACTAATTAGTACTAGGCCAGACTGGCCTGTTGGAACAAATAGGTTTTTAATGCACGCCAGAAGGTCCGTAGGTCTGTGATTTAATTTAATTTATTTAATGAAAAAAATATTGAATATATCTAGAAGTAGTTGGGTATGGGTGATCATCACATCATATCCACCATCTCTCTCTATAATTTAAATTGATAGCACTAGCTTTGAACAGTCTGATTCATATTATTTGAAACACCTCATTTAAATGAAACAATTTGGATCTTGTAATCAGTTTTAGAGATCCCGGTTTCTATTGTGAGATGGCTCAGCCTTGAATTTATCCATTCACAAGATGGCCTCAATTGATTAGACTATTACCATGAGATGAATGAGTGGGCTAACAACAAAGAGCTGCAACTTTCAGTTTTCTACTTTTCACCCATTCCTCTGCTCAGTTTTCATTGTGGTCAAGATGCCACAGCCTTGCATTTAACCATTCACAAGCTGTGAATTTGTTACTCTTTTTTATTTGTGTCCTTCACTAAACTGAATTTATTACAGTCCAATAAAAGGGGTCAGTCAAATAGAGATGCTGAAATTGGCTTTGTTAGTTACAGATATAACTCTGCTGCAGGAGATAATACCTGTAAAGAATTGTATCTTTATGAACAGCCCTAGATTTATGGGCTCTGAAGACTGCCTTCCAAGATGTTTTCATCAAAATGTTTTGGTTTTTAATGTGAAGTATAACAAATAGGAAACTGTAAAAGAATATACAGTAATCCTGCATTCTGTTTGTTCTGAATTATAATTAGTTTTCACCCAGCAGGTTTCTATTTAACTTATTTCAATGTATCATTTCAAAGATGTGTCAAATGTAATCAGGAGCTAATGAAATTTTATGTGAACCATCTGCTAAATATTCCTTTGATACAATGTCTTTGAGGGGGAAAATTCCTCTTTTTTATTTCCTATATATACAATATATTTAGCTTAGGTTTTTTAAAAGAAAAGAAGAAAGGAGTGATATATAGCCAAAATTATCTTTAAAGAGTTCTGTCTCGTTACCCAAATAACATGTTACAAAATTCTGCTTGCATCAGAAAGATCTGGGGAGAATAATAAGTTATCTATTTCCTGGACATGTTCATACTGATGTTTGGAAAGGAGTAAAATCACATTTTCTGCTGTGCCCTCTGAGCTAGCCTGCCTTTGCTGGTGTACAACATGCACACAGATATCTTCTCATATGGTGCCTCATACATTCAGATCCCTGCATTAGGGAAGTTTTCTGGCTTATACTACATTAGATACCATGTGGAAACTTGTGTTTGATTTCAAGACTCAAAACTACAGACATTTTACTAAGAGATTAGAAGTCTTCAAGATGTTTGCTTGTTTTTCTCCCAAATAATGGTATAAACAACATTTCCACCATGATGTATGAATATGTAGTAATCTAACTGATGCAGAATAATAACTTCCAAGCCTACTTGTTATTGTTCGTGACACTGATCCGAATCAGGGGAGAGGAATGCTTAATCCTTTGCCATCTCACCAAAGCTTCATCCAGATATGTTGTAATCAGGAAATAATTAAAGGTTTGAAAGCTAGGTTTTGTATTGTGCACATCAAAGACGAAATGAGCTTTAGTCTATTTTAAATCTCATCATTTTTAAGAGCCTGGTTGGATCTTACCTAGTGCACAGTGGATAAGAATCCAAAGAATAAGGCATGAAAACTATAATCCATGATTATTTGTAAGAAATGGATAATTGGAATCATATTATGTTGATTCTGGAGTTAGTAGTTAAGTTTGTGACCTCTGGACACTAATTACATTTAGCTTTGGTCAACTTGTTTTAGTTTCTGTTTACGATAGAGACTATTACAAATTCCACAGTTGAAATTTAGGGGCCTTTACAAATCCCATAGTTTACCTGCAAGTTTTCCTCTAAATTTTCCCCATTCAATTTCATTGAATATTGGAATTTTAGCATTATAAAAGAGAGATAATATCTCATTTTAAAGTCTAATCTTTGCTTGCATAAAGTCCCAGATTTCTTCAGTAATGCAATACAGAGGGTAGTTCTTCAGGCTCAAAGAAGACACTCTGTTGTGCAGGTTATCTGTGGGCACAGAAGTAACTCCGCAGTCCTAGTCTGGAAGTGCAGAATCTAGCACTGGGGAGGGGCATTGGAAGTCCATTTTGTGGTAACTGTGGGTGTTAAGACCATTCACGGTTTTCTATTAGTTTTTTGTGGCACCTTTTTTCAAAGTTGGTATCATCTTCATAGCATGGGGCTCACCAGTGGCTTCTGTTCCCAGTTTTAGCTTCCAGTTCCCTTGAATGGATGTCACAGTGGTGTATGGTTTCTTTTTCAACTTCTTGTTAGTACTTGAGTGGTTGACCTTGAGGTCTCTTCCCAGATGCTATATAGTAACTGACAAGGCATACAGTGGTCATCCCTTCTGAAGATGTGTCCACCCCATCTCACCTGGCCTTTGATAATCAGTGACTCAAATACATTTGTAATATTGATTTCTTCTTAGGCCCTTAAATCTATTTTGGAAAATAATGAAAGATTGATTGGAGTGATTTAATTTTTTTTAGATATGTTTATTAAGGATGTTGACATTTCTAAGATTGTATTTATAACCAGACCTGCAGGAATGGCATTTATACAGATCCTGTTGGTTGTATGACATTTTATAGGAATATAGTTCTCTGGAGCCATGGGATTATTTTTCTTCTCTGTTTTTTAGTATAAGATGCCTAGAGAGGGGTCCCCAATCTTTGGGCAGTGGCCCAGTATCAGGCTACAGCCCATTCAAAGCTGGGACATGGAAATGGCAGGCGAGTGTATACATGTGCACAATTTACTGACATACTGTAAGTAGTGGCCAAGCACACACACTCAAAGCTCCATTTGTGTGAGCAGTAGGTGCATGTGCCACCACTTGTGCAAATGGAGTTGTGTGCATGTGCTCACCCGCCACTTGCATTGCACTCATGGTAGATATCCCAGGTCCACAAAAATTAGAAGCAAAGCTTCCATTAGCCTGGAGTGTTAGTGATAACGTGTCTTTCTTTCCTATTATCAGATGCCACATGCTAGGAACTCCTCTGCATTCATAAAAAATAACAGAAAGAACTACAGAACTGAATTATATGTAATTTTTAAGAACCTATTTCACAGTCGGCATACCTTTGCCATTCTTTTCCGCATACCCGTGTGCTGCTTATTCATTTTGTTCCAGATGGGGATTTGAACGAGTGGTTCATTGTTCACAAAGTTGCTTGATCTTTTGTAACTCTCCTTTCGATTGGCTGCAGTGACTCTCAGAAAACCTAACAAGATTTGGACAGCCACTACAGAAACATGGATTTGCCAAAACATCCTCAAGCATTAATTTAGCATAATTTTTCCCATGTGGCCTGCAGCTCTCAATCTGGCAAAGTATCTCCCCCACCTCCACCCCTTACCAGGATTGTGTCTTGCATGCCGATTGTTGCTGGCAGTGACATTTTGTACTTCGTGCAAGTTTTCAGTGTATGTTTCCTTTGTGAATAACTAGTATGTTGCTGTATTTGGGAACATAAAGCTATCACTGCTCTGACACAGATTCTTGCACAATTCAGAATATTTTGTATTACGCTAAAAATCCATCACTTCTATGCTGTAACATTTTCAAACATTTTGTATTAAGTGTAGTTGTGTTTTATTCAATTAGTTTTTATAAATAGAAAGATTATCTTATTTGTAGTCTACTTATGAAACATTGTCAGTCTGCTACCACAGCTTAGAATTAAAGCTTAGTCCTTGCCAATTCGATGCTAGAAATTTGCTTCACAATATTAAATCATGCAAAAGCATTAAACATTTTGCATAGCTTTCTTTTTTAATGCATGTTATGAAGCTGGTAGTTTAAGAGCTACGGTGAGTGCCTAAGCCACTCTGGGTTTCAGTTTCAGAAGGAATGACATGTTTTGCTAAGCATTCTGGACTGGAATTCTGTGACTGGAATTCCATTTAGAAAAAAAACTCTTTGAAAATACTTTAAAATAACAATCCAATTCACCTCACAGGGAAGATGTTATTGTGGGCAAAATAGGAGGCAGGAGCATTACAGCAGAGGTGAAATTCAGTAGGTTCTAGCAGGTTCGCTAGAACCGGTAGTAAATTTTCTAAGCAATTCGGAGAACTGGTTGTTAGAAGAAATCTCCTTTTGTTTTTTCCACTTCACAGGATTAATCTTGTAAGAAAGGCAGGAAAAAAACATTCTGGTGTTGTTTCTAGCCTAATCTTTTCTGCTCTGCTTATAGAAATTGTCCACCCAGTCATATGACCACCCAGCCATGCCCACCAAGCCACGCCCACAGAACCAGTAGTAAAAAAAATTTAATTCCACCACTGCATTACAGTATGCACTTTACCTTGAGCTGTATAAAAATAAAGGTGGAATGTAAATATATTAATAACAATAAACTGTTATTATTTACCTGGAACAGAATACTGCTGAAAGAAAATAGCATCTCCTAATCATACCTGTAAATCAGTCATTTCCAATTTGGTATATTCCAGATAATAAGTTATAGAATGCTTTAATGGAATTTCCATTGTATTGCTTTATTCTCAAAATAGATTTTTGTGCAAAAATACATTTTTGTATCCTTTGTATACAATTAGTTGGAGAGAAAAAAATCAACTTATAAAGGAAACTAAAAATTACTGCAAAAACCATACACTGCAATTTTGGATTCAAATTGTCATGCCTATTTCTATTTAATTAATGCCCTTTAAACTGATTGAATCTCCTATAACTAAAGTCAACTTGAGTGTGAATTTAAAATAATTATGCCTTTCTTTTTTCTTTCCATTTTCTATTGAAAAAACAAGAAGTGGCTTTTGTAGTCCACATATGCATCAGCTTAATCCATGCTTGAATAAAATGACATTGGAAATGTTTAATATCATGATTATGAAGGTTTTTATTTAGTGATAGTTGTCTGAGTAAACATTTTATGTCTAACATTATTTCATGAACTAAGTTTACCACATATTTTTGTTAAATATTGAATATCTTTCTGTATAAATAATTAAAATAAATTGAAGGAATTATAAATGAATGGTTATAATTGAATTGTAAGCATTAATTTCCTAGATAATTATTTACACATATGATTATGTATCACTTCCATTCATAATTTTCTTTATATTTATGAATCTTTTTTCAAGAGAGCACAATCTGATGAACTGGAAAAGATAGAAAAGCATGGCAAATCAAGTAAAGAAAAGGAGAATGCTAAATCTTTGGATAAACCTGAACAGTAAGTATACTATAAATCACTGGTTGAAGAGAGTCAACTATTAACTTTTTAGTTCAGGTTCAGATACAACAGGAATTGTATTAACTGAATCAAATAATTAACTAATTCAATACATATGATAACCATGAGGTTCAGTTCCACTTTGAGAAAACTGGATTATGATGTCCTCAGGCTATTCTGGTGATTTGTACAATAGTGGTATCCTCCTGTTTTCCCAATTCTTCTTCTAGTAGATGAATTTACTACAAGTCCTTTGGTTTGTTTGCTCCTCCCCAGAAAGAATTATTTGCTTGTTCTTCATGAGAATAGGTTTCATTTGATCCTTATCCCTGCTTAGCTATTTTTCCATAACCTTGATACTTCCTTTTCTCTTGCACATTCTTTGGATTTACATCTTAATCCCTACTTCAAATGTACTCAATTTAGCTTTGTGTGTGTATATATGCGTGTGTATAGTAACTGCACTTACAGACATAGTATTCGATAAACACCAAAATATATATGATGTCAGTTTTCTTATAATGTGAATTCATCTCCCAAGCTCCCTGATTATAAGCTAAAAAATAGCTGAATTATCATGTGAGATAGCTGAAATCTTGCAAGATCCCATCTGTCTCTCAGGATTTTCATTATGAAAAGTCCCAGGACATTTAGCATTTATGTTTTCAGGCAAAGATGTACTGTACAGTGGAATCTGTGGTCCCGACCATAATTCATTCCAGAACTTCGGTTGGTACCCGATTTGGTCGTGACCGGAAGCATGACTGACTGCTCATGCACACACACACAAAAATGACACAGAAGGCAAAATCTGTGCAGAAGGGGAAATCTTCTGTGCCATGTTTGATTGCCACCCAAGTTTTTGTTTGTGATCAGATGCAAACAGTTTGCAAAATTTTTGGTCAGCACCCAATTTGGTCATGGTGAGAGGCATTCATAACCAGAGGTTCCACTGTATGCATATGTATGCATATATGTGTGTACTTCTGTATTAATCAGTCCTCTATTAGGAGGGAGAAGTAAGATTTTGCAGCAATCTCTGATGATTATTCTCATCTTCTTCAAGAAGAAATATATAAATCTGTACAGACCCCAAGTCTATACTTCATCTAGATCATTAATTTTTTATCTATTTTTTTCTGCAGATATTGAATTGAATTGAATCACATTCAATATCTGAACCAAAATTTTGAGCCCCATTAACAGGATAGCACTATTGGTCACTTCTTTGAGGACCTAAATTCTTTCAAGAGACATGTATTTTAATAGATCTTCTGTTTCCCTGCTGTCTTCTTTTTCTTCAAGGCAAGCGTCAGAATATTTCTCTGTTGGGATATCAGTATCCTTATGGAAAATTAAAATGACAATTAGTCACTATTTGCAAAAGTATTGGTTTCATTTTTTCATTGCTTAGCACTGGCTAAAGTGAACTGGTAAAGGGGTGAGAGGTATCTGTATCTACTGGAAGTCCCATTTCAGGTGGAAGACTTCTAGATAGCTCCAGAAATGCTAGTTTCAGAGAAGGAATGGAACTCATTGTTCTTTGTGTCTCATTGTATCCAGAACCATTAAGTTGCCTACCCTTCCCCCTATGTTTAGATTCCACAGTCATAGAGATGATCTGTTCCAATTCAGAACAAATTTTCATTATTCCTTGGTTTAATTGGGAATGATTTTAGACTATAATTCTGAATCTATTTTTTGGTGGGGGGGAATCCCATCAAATTCTTTTAATAGATATCAGTCATATTTTTCCTTAACGTCTCCAGGTTTCTTTATGAGCTCTCCCTGATTCCCAACTTCTCTGAACGAGCCTTTTGTATCCTGTTCCAATCAACATTCTCTGAAAGCATTTCCTCTCTCCGAAGCAAACTTGAATTGTTGCAGAAACTGTGTGAGGTAGGTTCTGGACCATCTGATGCAAGACCTAGATTGGCTGATATTTAATCTTCCTTATTCAACAATACTCATATTTCAAAAGTTTTATTTATTTTACATGCTCATTAAATGTGAAGGATAGCAGTCCTGCTGAATGGAACATTTTATGATTGTGCTTCAAGATCAAAGTAAATCTTAAGATTTGGCTTTCAGTGCTGAAGTATAATAACAACACAAGTCTATAGCCAATGCACATCAACCTCTAGAGAATAATATACCTTCTTCCTGTGCCAAAGCAAAAGCTTCTCTCTTTGTAACAGGCATTGGCTTTCCTTCAGTATTTCCAAACAAACATTCATTGACTTTTTCTTTTAGAAGTGCCTTTGTTTCTGTAATAATATCTAATAATCAGCCGATTGTAATTTTGGCAGCAGTGATAACAGCAGCAATTTCCCATACTTAGCTTTATAACAATGAACAAATATTAGTTAATATTATATAGATGATATAATCTTGAAGATATTGCTATAATTTCAAGATTCTTCAGTCTCAACAAATCACAATTGCTGTTGACAATGCTGTAAAAATGATTTTGAAACTATTGTGGAAGGAGGGTATATAACTCCCTCCTCCATTATTTTCCCCAATGCTCAAGTTCCGTGTGAGGCTTTCATAGCTGTACTTCTCTATGGGAAAAATCTACAGGACATTAATGGGTTGCTTAAAAATGTTCAATTAAAGACATGTTCTTCAAGGACTTAATAATCCCTGTGTCACCAAACTTTGTTACCTTTTTTCAAAGCTTGTGTCATGCTTATTTGCAGTCTGTTCTGTCGCTGCTGTTATGCTGGAACCAGTTTCCTCCTATTTAAGACTTTCTGCTTATGTGGTTACAACCAATTAGAGGTCAATCCATTGGTGCCATGGTCCCTTATTGTCTATGGAATTTAACTAAAAATAGTGTCACTAAGGGAACAGAAAGTCCTTCAATTGTATTCCATCTGAAATTTTCTATATGCCCTTCCCCCAAATATTCAATTCACTATTATCAATTTTATATGGAATGGGAATGATATTCAGAGCAGTAGTGTATCTACTTCATTAGGCAATTAAGTCAATGTTTCCCATTTATGTCCAGTGTGGTTGTTTGCCTATTTGTTTATTTGTATCCCACCTTTTCTTGAATGAGAACAAGAAGGAACACATGAGGCTATCCAACTTTTTAAACTCATAGTTATGTTATCAATATAGCCATTTGTTCTTTTTTTTAAAAAAGTGTACTTTTTGCTCACTAGGCTTTTCATAGCTGTCAAGAATTCCTATGCCTTAAGGAAAGGATAGATCTACTGTATGTCCTCTTTTATTTCAAAGCTCTGTATTTTTCACATTTGCCAGATCATGAATATACTTTATAAAGTTTAATTTGCATAGTTCAATTTTGCCAAATGCCTTCTTCCATTCATAAATGTTTGCACTGATTATAGGGCTCAGCCTGCATGGTTCTTTCAAATATTTCAGGGCCAGGAGAGCTAACTCAGTCTCCTACAATTGCTGCTTGTCTCTGTTCCACTGCCTGTTTAGTAGCTTTAGGAGGCTGGTGTGATGGTGTATGGGAAAGGCCTTGGGAGACTGGGCCAAGAGATCCTGCCAAGGGAACAGTTGGGTAAGGGACAACATGACCTACAACTGGATAGTGCGATGGGCAACTGGCTCAGAAGGGTTCCTGCCCTAGTTTCTTGGGTTATAAAGGAACTAGGGGAAAGATTGCAAGATTGATGTTAATCTGATGGGGTAAGCCAGGTGGGAATCACAACCAGATGAGCTAATTATACTTTAAAGCTAAATTGACACAATCTTGCAAGTCTGAAAGTACATCTCTCTTCCCTCCCCCAATCTCATTTATAACCCAAGAAACCTGAAAAGTTTTCTTCTGAGTCTCTTGTCCCACCCACTGACCCATTGTGGGCAATGCTGTCTCTTATCTGACTGTTCCCCAGGCAGAATCTCTTGACTCTGTCTCCAAAGGTCTTTCCCAATACCATTACATTTAGTTAATCCAGCACTTCCTGCATCTCTTGTGTGATGGTTTCATGTCAAGAATTGTCTCCAGAAGTGATTATAGTGTTGGTTGTGGGCCCAGACTCTCATGCTAAAATTGTTCAATATTAATGAAAAAGATTTAACTTAAAGAGCTTTGGCAAAAATTGACAAGTACTTGAACTTGAATATCTCCTATGCTATAATTCACCATTTTCTTTCTATTCCTTTAAGCAGTGTTAGAAAATCTTCATTTTATGATATAGGTGGGGGAACTTAAGTCATTACTTAATTGCCGCCCTCAGCCTCTAACCGACCAGTGCGTTTCCACAGGGCTGGCCTCCTCGGGGTTCCATCGTCAGGACGTTGTCATCTGACCACCCCGAGGGTTCGGGCCTTCTC
>JANHFJ010004114.1:46699-57676 GCA_032468195.1 Cerberus rynchops | reverse complement strand
CTGTCACACAACACTCCTGACACCTTTCTCCACCCATTCCAACCTGCCTGCACTCGCCTCTTCACCTCTTTTCCACATTCCTCATTACACTGGACTGTTGACCCCAAATAGTTAAACTCCTGCACCTTCTTGACCTCAGCCCCCTGTAACCTCACTGTTCCACTTCACTCCCTCTTGTTCACACACATGTATTCTGTCTTACTACGACTGACCTTCATTCCTCTTTTTTCCAAAGCATGCCTTAATTCTAGGTATTAACTTATATCTTAGTTGTACACTGCAGTGACATGCACTAACCTACTGTCAACCCTGAAGTGGACCTGGCTGACACCATCTTTGAGGCTTCAGGGTTGCCACACAATGGTGGGAGGGGAGAAATAGATGGGGTTTTGTAGCAAAAATAATAAAGTTTTCCTGTGGGAACCAAGGACATTCTCATAAGTGGGGCAAGTATTCAATCAACCGGCCAGCAGCTGGATTGGACAGTGTGACCAATGACTTGGGGAAATTAGAAACTTTTAATCAGGTGAAAGCCATGGAAATTTTCAGAATCGGCTTTCAACCAGTTGTGCCAATATGAGGTATCCAATAAACTGTTCTTTGAGGAACCTGCCTACCTCAGAGTTCTGTTTTCTATGGGTGCCTTACTTGGAACGCTGACACATACATTTCTATACTAGGAAGTTTTTAAACAGTCTTTCAATAACACTAGTTAATGAAGTATGCAACTCCTTATTAAGGAGATGCAAATCACAAATGGGTTTGTGATAACATTTAGCATCTGTAGTTGAGGAATAGTTGTAATTAAGCCTATTTTTTTTTTAAAAAAAGTATACCTCTGCTCAGAGGATAATTATGTAATGGTTTACCCAGTTCAAATTTATTTGGCTCCAGGCCCAATTCAGCTTAATGTTAAATTGCAGGCTTGGAATAAAATGAACTGGTTATGAAGCTAATGTTATGTTTCTCCTGCTGTCCAACCCCAAGAAGCATGTTTGTCAGCCTTAACTTAATTGAGTTTAACATTGATTGGTATTGTGGATAATTTAATGGGAAAATTGGGTGCCCTATCATCAAACTCTGTGTCTCCCTGGGTTATGAAGTCAGTATGATGAAAATGTGTGGAATCGTACATCCAGATTACCTGAAATTTGGATCTCATTTCCATGAATTAACTAAGCTTTGTCTTTCTCTATCCCTTGTCAATGGTTCTTAGCAAAAAAAAAAGTGGTCAAGTTTCTATTTTTAAAATGTGGTTTTTAAAAGTGGATGTAGTCATTTTTTAATTTCTCCTAAGCATTCTGTCTAATGGGGTGTTGAGATGATGACTGGGATTTGAGAAAGAGAAAACTCTATGTAGTATTAATAACAGAGTGGTCACTTTAAACTGTTACAGACAAGTGCTACATCCATACATCAGGATGGCCTGAAGCAGCTTTCAGAGATCAAATTCTAATCATTACACAATCCTAACAACAACAACAACAACAACTCACCAAAGGAGAATGACAAAGAGGACAAAAACCTTTGTGAAACCTCTTGTTGATATGGTGTAGACCAGGGGTCTCCAACCTTGGCAACTCTTAAGAGTTGTGGACTTCAACTTCAAAGCTGGCTGAGGAATTCTGGGAGTTGAAGTTCACAAATCTTAAAGTTGTCAAGGTTGGAGACCCCTGGTGTAGACTGCTTCAACATTAAGTGAAATTAACACTTAATTTAACTTAACTTTTAATGGTAAGCATAATAACTGAACTTGAATTGTGATGTTCTATTGTCCTATTTTGTTTAACCATTTCTTCAAGCCTCTTGGAGCAAATGTGCAGCAAGTTCTCACTAACTGCAGTCAACATATCCAGATTTTTTTTTTTCATCAAGATTTGTTAGGTCTAGCTTCTATTCAGATTTTGTTGAATGATGACATACGTGCTTGTTTAAATTACAGGTAAATTAAGAGTTTCACAATAACTTTTAATTTGCCAAAAGGGAGAATTCATCTTGTGTCAGAACTCATCAAAAGTATCAAATACAGTATTAGTGTAAAGATGTTCAGTTTTAAGTGGATGATTACCGTAACATATAGAAAGATCATTAATGCAAATAAAATAAAACAATGGCTCATGGTGGTTTACCACTCCCAGCCACATGGGTGAGAATGAAAATAAATTTGATGAATCTTTAGAAGGTTGTCCAAATTTCTGAGCCATTTTATTTTGAAAGGGTGTAAAAGTGTAAAAGTGGACTTTTTAAAGCCTACTTTAAGCCCTAATGGGCAATTTATTTTCTACTGGGTTTGTTCTTACTTCACTCTGCTCCTCAACAAACAAGCTCAACTTATAGCAATCTAACTGCTATAAGAGGAATATAGGAAAACCTATTAACAAGTCAAATCTAATGCTTGTACAGGTATTTGACATGACGATAATTGAGTCCAAAATCTGTTGTTAAGTGAGACATTTGATAAGTGAATTTTGCCCCATTTTATGACCTTTCTTGCCTCAGTTGTTAAGTGAATCATGGCAGTTGATAAGTAAGTAACTTAGTTGTTAAATGAATTTGGCTTTCCATTGACTTTGCTTGTCAGAAGATCACAAGACGGGACTCACATAAATATGAACCAGATGCTCAGAATCTGGATTTTGATCACATGATGATGGGCATGCTCAAAAGTGGCATCAGTGTACAATGGTCATGACTCACTTTTTTCAGTGCCGTTGTAACTTTGAATGGTCACTAAATGAACTGTTGTAAATCAAGGATTACCTGTAGTCACTTTTGAATCCAATTTACAGTCCCTGTTAAAAAGAGTTGATGGTTATTAAGCAATATTTTTCAGCAAACTTGATTTCAATCCTTTTGTTCAATATCTAATCATTCCTATGATCCTTAAATAAAAGGGAAAACAAACCTATCCAGATTGATTTTTTTCTACCCTGTTTTTATAAGCAGCATGCTTCACCCATCTTCCAGGATCCAGGGTCAAATGAGCCATCACTCACACACAGAAAGTTCCTATGCTGCTCATATCATACACTCATAGATGCCCACAACATATACTGAAGATACAGGGGTGGGGTGTAGAATGTGCAGTAATTAGAAATTTTCTTTTTATTTTATGTGGAATAGAAGCTGGTGAATTTTTCCAGAACTGTGTTTTATTATTAAAAAGAAATTCAGTTTGAGACTTGGAAAAAAAAGGGGGTGGGACTTCTCTACTGGAATTTGGGGGAAAATTGTTTGGCTCATGGTGATCCTGTCTGTTCTCAGTAGGGTGAAATTGGCAGAACTGAAGATTGTGAAAAACAGTCTTTATAAAGACAACTTTATAAAGTTGAAAATGGTTTTATAAAGAATTAGGGGCAATGAAGGAAACCCCTTATATGGAAGTGTCTTCAGATATGCTCATTTCTACTGTGAATTCAAGTGATCTTAAACTGTTTCTGGATGTATTAACTCTACATTTCATTATTTTAAAGTCAAGGCCAAGGTCATTGATTCAAGAATCATGGGAGGAAAATCAAACAGTAGTTTTTTCCCCCAAAGTATGTGCAATGAGAGTTTATTTAATAACACCACTGCAACAATCTTTATTTTATCTATAACTTTATTTTCTGTTGTTTGTTATTTAGCTAAAACTGACCATGAGGTGGAAGAAAAATCTCTGGCAGAGACACACAAAAGGTGAGATGAATAAGTTTAATTTGAAAAAGATTTCCTTTGGTACTCATTGAGCCTAGATTATGAAAGAAATCTTAAAGGACAGTCATGCAATCATAGTTTATTTGAGATCTTTGGGTAGCCAATTCTCTCATACATTATTAAAGCTAGAAGGTTTAGGCTTTTGCTGAAATTACTATAGCACTACACAAAGAATTCAAATAAAGTGGTTGTTTGCTTGAAATTGTGAGAATTTTTCTTCAGACTAAAAACAGATGCCTTACTCTTATTCTATATTTAAGGCTCCCCAGTACATACAAAGGAAAGGAAAAAAGATGGTATTAAATTATTAATCATACAGAAAATTCAACATTGCTTTTATGTGTCAAATTAAGTTTGCAAAGAAGTCACTGCTGTCTGTCTAATTCAGTAATGATGTAAGCATTAACAAGAACTAAGGCTTTGAAGACTTTTTAGTTATTGCACAAATTTTTTTCTCTTCCTTTTTGCAATTTCCTTGCTAATGTGGCTTACTTTAAGAACTGGTTTTAGTAGCAAATGGAAATTTTTTAGAAATTTCCATTGCTATTAAAGCCAATTCTTAAAATTCATGTTTTCCAAATCCACTGGAAATGACAGAGCTGCCAAATTTTGAATCATGGCTTTACAAAATTAAATATTATATGTGTAATTATCTACTGCATAAGTCCAAACAGATTCTAGAAACATTAGGAACACTAGAGAACATCCTTAGGGAAAAATGTATCCCTATTACAAATACCCTAATTAGGACAGGAATGTTTCCTTAGGTTAAATGGCTTTGAATTTACTCTAGTTGTAGCTGTGGTTTTTCCATTATTTGCTTCATACTTGTTAGTAGTTTAAATACCTGGGTGCTTGCCTTAGTCGTCTTCTTACTCTATGGAAGATTGGAGAAAGCTGAATCTCAATATTTTTTTTAATTTAAGTCTTCATGAATTGGGCAGAAAATCTTAAATAATTGTTAAACTCTGCAAATTACTTAAAACACTTTATTTAGAGGAATTGTATGAGTAGACACAAGAAAGGAACTGTGCAGTCTTGAAGATATAGGCCACATAAAGTCTTGGAGTTTTTATATCCTTGATTGATTATAGTCACATTTTTTCCAGATTTATAGTTGCACTTTGAAAAATATATCTCTCATGTGTAATGAGACCTGGCTGTTAGAATACACAAAATGAAGGGGAAAGAGAGAGATTGCTCTTATCTTTTATATATGAGGATATTTCAATTATTACATTTATAAAATTCTTGCAGTAGTTTTTAAGAATTCATTAAAGCATCTTTAGATGAACAATTGAGCAGTCTCCAACATGCCAGTGTTTTCTCCGATGCTTGGTAGTAGCCATGAAGCAGGAGGTTGATTTTGGTTTTCTATCTTGAACCATTTATTTTGCATTTTTTTAAACTGAAAAAAAGAAAAAAATAGAATTTCTCTGAGGAATTAATTCATTAATTCATAAGATTCCATCCTATAATACATGTGTGCCACTGAAATATTTAGAGACAAAAAAAAAAATCTTCCAGGGATCGTAAAGCAAAAATGCATGTCATTGTGAATATGCTTTTAAAAAAAAAACAAAAAACACAATTATCTAAGTCTTTAGCTTGCTTTGTATATATGAGCTTTCAGAATTTTTTTAGCATTTAATATTGCCAACCAACAATACAATTATGCATAATAATTTTCTTTGTCTATTATATGGTGTAGAAAATACTCCTTTATATTGTCACAGTAAACTGGGTTGCTTTTGTCTTCCTCTAGGATAAAGGTGTCAAACTCAAGGCTCCAGCCCATGAGGTACTTAGATCTGGCTGGAGGGGCTGCCCTAGAAACAGCAAAGGACTGGCCCGTGGTGCTTCTGCCAGCAAAAACAGGCTCCTGAGCTCTATTTTTGGCTGCCATGGTCTCCTGTGACCCTCTGCCAATGAAAACAGAGCTTGGGAGGGCCACATGCAGCCCTCCCAAGCTTTGTTTTCACTGGCAGAGGGTTGCAGGAGGCTGTGTCACCTGAAAACGGAGCTCGGGAGCCTGTTTTTGCTGGCAGAGCACTTAGGCCACCACCGGCACCCCGACAGGAGTGACATCAATCTGGCCACACCCACTCTGGCTAACCCCACCCCTGAGGCTCCTGAGGCCTCCAAGGCCCCCCCGAGGTCAAACACAATCCTGATGAAGCCCTCAATTGAATTGAGTTTGACACCCCTGCTCTAGGGTATACATGCTGTCAAAAATTTATTTACCATTCAAACTATGTCAATGTCAAAGACACTTTTGGGGTGGAGGTTGAGAGGAGAGCTCCCCAAAAACTAAATAAATAATAGATTAGTTGCATTCTGCTCATCATGGGTAAAATATCTAGGCACTGGATGAAAAAATGAGTTACTGCTAGCTGCAGTGATGGATTAGCTGAAGCACAATTAATGTGATTTAATGTGGTTGGATTTTTCTTTTTGAAGTGACTATGTGCCACAGAGTGTCTATGTCATGATTACATGTCTTAGAATGACAAGGAAACATTGATTCATTGTTTGAAATGGAAAAATGGCTTTACAACGCTGCCTTTCTATGGTATTGTAAAGCCAAGCAGTTATGAAAGAAAATGAAATAGCTAAAAAGTTCTTCAAGTGGATACTGTTTTAAGCACAATGTTTCTAGAAAAATCTAATTGTTTATCAGTTGAGCTGAAATGGAAAATTAATCTTTCACACATAATGAAATGGTATGTTTGACCTGTGGATTCTATAAAGTCTCTGGCTGTTCATTTGTCAGAAGTGAGATGTTTAATCGTTTCTGAAAGGCTGTATACATTTTTATTTATTTATCATATTTAGTGACTTTAAGACCGACAATGTGTGAAGTGTTTATTCAAGAAATGGGTTTCTGGCGCACGAGCAAAAAGAAAAGTGAAATGTTTACTTCCCAATAACAGCACATTGTGTGATATCTGGGTAAGGATCCTGAGACAAGGGAAAAAAAACTCACACCATTCTGTGTTTATCCAGCTTACACAGGCAGACAGGGAAGGCTCCAGCCTGTTATTAAAGTTGAAGTGATACAGCCCCAAACAATGATGTCAGTCCCTGAATAATATTGATAAAGTGCAAGAGCAAAAGATATGACACTTCCCAATTTCAGCTTTCGTGGGGAGTTCTCAAAAAGCCGTAAAATATTTGACACAGTCAAGTGAAAAATACAGCTTGCTTCAAAAAAAAGACGTGAGAGTGTCTCAGGCATAAACATTCACAATTTTCAGGGAAGACAGACACTGTTTTTCAAGATCTCATCCCCAAGTCTTTTCTCAGTTATTCTATGTGAGATCCCATTTTAACAAAAAATAGGACTGTCAAGGGTAGAATCTGCTATCTTTGGGGGGGGGGGGATATGTGTCCTTCTGCTCAGTGATGACCCAACTGTCTGAAACTTGATGTGTGTATAATCACCAGCACCATTTCTTTAATTTGGGGGTAGAGGGGTGGAAAGACAAATCCCATTTTTAGGAAATCAGAATATATATACTTTTTTCTTCTGGTGAGCTGAGATCTTCAGCATTCTGTGCAAAAGTTATGTAAGTTTTGACTGAAGCAGTTGGAATCTCAAATTAAGGAAATATCTGGCCTAAAACATTTAAAAAAAAATAACTTCATGTGTCTATCTCACTTACTGACTTAGACTTTACATTCTAGATACACCTAGTGCTCAACTTATAACCACAATTGGGACTGCAACTTTCATCATTAAGCCATGTGGTTATTAAGTGAATCACAGCTGATTTTGCTGCCTTTTTTTACCATAATGGTTAATTAAATTATACAATTGTTAAGCCAATCCAGGTTTCCCAATTGATTTTGTGCTTTGGAAGGCCCCCTGGGAAAATTGCAAATGGCAACAGTGTAATACTGCAACTGTTGTAAATAGTTGCCAAGCACCCAAATTTTGATCACATGAAGAGGAGAATGTTGCAACAGTCATAAGTGTGATGACTGGTCATAAGTCACTTTATTCAGTACTGTCTTAATTCGAATAATCATTAAACAAATGGTCATAAGTCAAGGACAACTACTTACATTGTGATGTCAATTATTATTTGAGCTTCCATTTTTTTAAAGAAACTTGAAAATGAACATTTATCTGTCTTGAAGAGTTTATATCTGATGGAGGGAAGGAAGTAGATAGGAAATCAAGAAAATGAACACAGGCACCTGTATGTATGCGGATACACTGCAAAGTCAAAAGAGAAGTTTCAAGGTGAAATATGGGATTCTGTGTTGCATCTTTGTATGTCAACTCTTGAAAGTGTGTATTTCTGTGTAATTTTTTTTCCAGTAATCATGATGAATATTTTTTTGCTGTCCTGAACTTCCTTTTCTATGGATTGTTTCTGTGTATGCTTTTGAGTTTATGTGCTCCACTGTTTTGTGCATTTCTAGAACTAACTAGCTATTACTTATTGTCATGCACACACAGAATGTTCTTTCCTTGGCATTTGGATGATATATAAAACATATAATACCATGGCAAATTCTGAAAAATGCATGATTATATCATAACACAGTCCTTTAAGCAACCCTGTGACTGATTATTTAAAGTGGCATATGAATATTCGCCCACATCCAATTGTTCATAAGAGATGATCCTAGTTTCGTGGCAAAGTATCTTTACTGGTGGTGTTGCAGTAGTCCTTTTTTCTCAGCTGGCCTGTGATGCAAATGCACATCTCTCTGCTGGAGTATCATAGCAGTAACTATGAACTTCTGGTAACAAGAGTGGAGGCAGTTAGTCGTATCAGCATCAATGCTTTAAATTCCTATTCTGGTAACTCCTAGCAGGATTCATTATAGACATACTGTACAAGAAAACTAAAATTAGAAATTTTTATTTTATTTAATATAGCCATTTTAAACCATTTTCATGCTTATTTCAGTGCAAGTTGTTTTTGTAATATTCTTCTCCATATAAGAAAAAAAACTTAATATAACATCTGAATGCAGTCAAAACTTATTTTGGGGTAGAGTTCAAATACACAGCTTTGATAAAGAGTTGGTGTCTGAAACTTCATTGTAGTTCTCATCAAGTAGATCAAGGAACTAGAAGAAGGTTTATTTAAGGGGAAATGTCCTCTCTTTTTTTTTCTTTTTCTTTTAATATTGCACCATCCAGGAAAGTTGCTTCATGTAGTTGGTTTGGGGGCTTTTAACATCTGCTGCCACCAGTGAATTTTGTGGAATCCACAGACATCTGCTCTGTCTCATTTGCAAGGCACTACCGGAATAAAATCACTCAGTTTTGTGCTGATGTGGTTTGCTTCAGTTGATGCAAGTGCAAAGGGGCATTCAAGGTCCCATCCACTTCCATTTTGTAGGAGTAATTTCAACTTTAGAAACCCAAGCATGTGAGCAATTATGCAGTCCATGTCTTCCCAGCTTCTATTTCTGCCTGTTATGGCCAATTTGACTAACTATAGGAGACTGACAGGATGGATCTGGCCTATAATGCCAGATATTTTGAAGGAGATATCTTGTGTTTTTAAGAAAATGTGCTCTGAGCCTTTGATTGTTGACAGTTTTTAGAGGTCTGAAAAATGATAATTTCTCTCAGTGAACTGTGGAAATAACATGGAATGCCTTGTTGAAGTACCTTTTTTTCTTGCCTTGAAATGTTAACCAGCTATTCCATTAGAGTGCAACTTTAGTTATTCTCTTAGACCTCTAGGCACCATGCTGTTCTTTTGTAATTCAGAATCTCGTGGCACTATGGTCACACTTGGAATATACATGGGATAATCATGCCTCTTTCTCATGGCAGTTAAGCTATGATGTCTCAAGAACATTGGGAAATATGGATTTAAGCCAATGCTATCCAACTTTATTTCCCTGATCTTTTTGCTTTATCTGTACCAAGAGAGTCTGTGCAAGACCAGAATCTGGAAGTGGTACTTCCAGTAGATGAGACTAGTGAGTTCAAGAAGATGGAGGCATTTTAAAAATGTAGTTCAGGAATTGGAAATGTTGTCTGTGGACTATTGAGAACCGGAAGCAGTGGGCGGAACACATGAAACTTCATTTGCACTTATGTAGAAGCTAGGTTGTTTGTGCAAAACCATCTTTTACCCCCTCTGCCCCTTCCAACTGCTGCCACCTCATGAAGTCAGAAAGGTTTAGAAGACACATGTATTTTCTTCCTATCTTTTTAAAGAATTAGAGGATTTTTTTAATAATATTCCGAACTTTGTGATTTTAATATTTACATTTTTTTTGTATATCACTCAAGATGATTTCTCTACAAGTGTCATATGAACCTATAAAATAATCTCAGTTTTAGATTAGTAAAATGTACTGCATGTGGGGCTAGCCGTGTAGTTGGCTCAGAGACTGCAACTAGTGCAGAATGCCACAGCTAGGTTATTAAATAGTTAGAATAGTTACTAAACTATTCTGAAAATGTTACACTGACTGCCAGTTTTCTAAGTCCACCACAGAGATAACACACAAAGCCTCATACTGCTTAGAAATTGAAGAAATGCTAGTGTGCCCTTTTCTTTATGTATCCCCATCAACTAAGATTTAGCAGGAAATCTATCTTCAGAGTGCTACCTTGGCTTGGAATCTACCATATAGTGATCTAAGAAAAGTTGTTCTCAATTCAATTGCTCTCTTGTAGAATACCCTCCTCCTATTGGTCACAAAGATGCACTCTAACTTGCACTGTGTACTTCTGATTTATACATCAGCATTTGTTTTCATGGACAGAAATTTCCAATACTTTATAATAGCATATTCCATACACAGAGATATATAGATATTAGATATGCAGTCACATACACATACCGTAGTTTATAGAACAAAGGTTGACATCAGATTGGAAAAAAAAAAGTTACTTGAAAGCAACTTTACAAAGCAAGCAAAAATAATATTTAAAAGCTTCATAATCCAGTATGTTTATCAAAATCTATTCTTGTCTATGCATAGATCAGACCCAACGCCTTCCAATAGCAATTGCGGTGGTGCAGAATTTTGCAACTTTCCTGGAGATTTCACTAGACTGATCCCTTAATAAAATACTTACAATCTCTGATTGCGGCCAGCCCAAGCACCTGCTAATAAGGGGAGAAATTAGCTCTGCTTGCAAGGTAAGGTATAAAGGGCAACTCAATAGAACTTGCACTACTTCCAAGCACACTGATAGCATTCCTGGTAAGGGATGTTATTATTCATAATCTTTCAAGGACTCTAGGGTATCAGATCTTGCCACGGTGAATGCCCTTCTATGAGGAACAGAAA
>JANHFJ010004114.1:21584-32697 GCA_032468195.1 Cerberus rynchops | reverse complement strand
GACTTGATGCCTGTAATGCTGGTAATATTTTCTTGATAAAGAAACATGTTCCTTCCTGCCTGGCCTCAATGCTAATATAATCCAATACTATGGCAACTCTGAAAATAGTACTGTTTCAGATATTTAGGTCTATGTCAGTGGTGTCAAACTCAAGGTTTGGAGGCCAAATCCAACCTATGGGGTGCTTAGATCTGGCCTGCAGGGCCACCCTGGAAACAGCAAGGGACCAGCCTGTTGTGCCTCTGCCAGTGAAAACGGAGCTCCATTTTCAATAGCAGAGGGTTTCAGGAGGCTGGCACAGCTGAAAATGGAGCTCGGGAGCCCATTTTCACAGGTGCCCCCAACATGAGTGACATCAAGCTGGCCATGCCCCCACAAGGTCAAACACAACCCTGATGTGGCCCTCAATGAAATCGAGTTTGACACCCCTGGTCTAAGTCATCCCAAAGATGTAAAGCAGTTCCTATCTAGAGCACTGTCTAGCCTAGCGGTATATATTCCTTAAATTACATATTAAATTTGTAGAAAGTCTTCTGGGAACTCATTGTACAGCCTCTGTTTGGATCCAGAGAGCATAGTATTGATTCCTTTTTGGCAAGATATTCAAACAGGTGATGCTTAGCTGAGTTAAATGTTTGGCATCCCATTTCTCTCTGATCCCAGTCTGATTAGATATTTTTGTTTCCAAACGTCCAGTGAAATTGTTCTAAATTTGGAATGTGTATAAACCATTTTATACCAGCCAAAAGTCTAACTGATTTGTACTGGTTGAAACATTTGATTTATCTACAGGAGTAGTCATATGTATAGTATGTTGTGGTTATCCAGATTTAGCATGGATTACTTGGGCTAGTTATACCTCTCCCCAAACATTTACAATTAGATTAACCAAAGCTGATAAAAGCACCAGAATATTTAGTCATGATGGTAGATTTAATGTAAAGACGTTATTGAAGATCTTGTTAATCTCCTTTCTGAAACCTTGTCTTCTCATTTCTGCCTTGTTAAGGTAATTGCACCAAATAAAGTGAAGACATGGCAATAATATTTCTATAATGCTTGCTCACTCAGTGAAAATTATACAGGCTTTCTCTTTCTCTAAATCCACAAACTATTCTTATCTTGCACTAGAGTCCAGTTTAATATTTTTTTAAAGCTGAAAATAAAAAGTCTGAAAATCACTAATTTTTCCAAATTGTATATTCCTAAATGTAATGCAAATCATACTTAATCACATTTCACCAAGTCTATCACAGATTGAATCAAAGATATCCAAATGCTTTCCACTATCAAATTCCAAAATATCAAGCCCCATGATGTATCTGGGACTTGCTTTGCTATAAAAGTTGCCCTCTTCTGCAGGAATAATAGTTAAGCTGGCACCTGGTGTGTCATGTTGTACTTCTAGATGAAAGCGTAGATTCCTGGCCAATACGTCTCCACAGCTCATTGATCTCCCTCTGAAGAAAGGCTGGTATGTCTCCCTACAGATTACTCAGCAGGATGATTTAAAGCTTGCTGTTGAACGATTTAAAGTCTGGCATTGTGTAGCTATGCTCTGCATAGGAAAGAGCATGCCAGTAAACTGTCACTGCTATTTCCAAAGAAGGGCATTAAATCTTGTAGCACGAGGCATGTGCTATCAAAGTAAATTACCCACCAAAGAGAAGTCAATGAATTTGACTTGGGAACAAGACACCTGGAGACATGGGAATTCTCAGTCTTGGGAGAATCAAAAGACAGGTTGAAGGCATGGGACATTCCCCTCCCCCATATACTCGGGTTTTACCTACAAAATCAGGAGTAGCTAAAGTTCTTAAGGCTGAAAAATGGACATAGGTCATTTCTGTGAGTATTTTCTTCCTCATCAGTTGTTTCCATCCCATTCTGTGCATATACCTGTTTCTCTCAACATCCCTCCACAGCTTACAATGTCCATGTCACACCCATTTCTTCATTCTGGATCCTGATGCCTAAAGATTGACATACCCTTCCTTGAAGTCCCACCAATAATGGTTGCTGCTAACTCAAGAGCCAAATCTTACTAAGTCAGAGATGACACCTGATCTTCCGGCATTTTGCATTTATTTACAAGCAGTTCTCTTCCCTCAAGATTGAAGTCAGGCTGCATGGAGTGGGGGTTAAATCATGCCAGTTTAAATTCTTCCCATCCAAATTGCTGCATTTAAAAATCAAGCAATTTGGTTGTGGTTAGTCATAGTGAAGGAAATATTATTGATAAAAAATGTGTCTGCTGCAGATCTGTTGGCTCAATCTTTAAGTTATAAATGCAAATCACACAGTTTGTGGATGTTACTTTAAAATCCAATCTTCAATATTCTTTGGAAAGTGGGAATCTCTGTACTATAAATCTTGGGGAATCAATGCAGAATGTTTTATACCTTCATTCTAATTTGCAAATGCAAATTAAACTGGTGCTATGTTTTAAAACTGCAATAATTAGGAAGATTGTTTTCTTTTTCCAGAAAGTATTAAATTAATAAATGGATAAATGTCATGCTAGGGTCTTGGAACTAAAAAAGGTTAACCCTCTGCTATCGGTCCGACATTATTCAAGTCAGAATTTGAAAATGTTGTGAATAAAGGACTTTGTAAGCAGCTTTAAACATTGAAAAATATTAAGTACCAGACTTGGATTTCAAATATATCTTCGTCTACCTACAGTACATACATGCGTGCACACAAGTATGTGTGTAGGGATATGTCATTTCATTTTCCAATTATTTTATTTGAGTGTATAAAAAGTTAAAGTGTCTTTTTTGTATTCGCACTGTGTGTGTGTGTGTGTGTGTGTGTGTGTGTGTGTGTGTGTGTGTGAGAGAGAGCTATTCCTTATAGTCCTCCTGAGAGGACTTGTTGCTTTGACACCTTCATCTCTCAAGCACACAAAACATTCCAAGCTTGCCAGTCTGTTTAAATTAGTCATGTATGACTAGACTCGGGCAAAGTGTAAAGGTATCTGCTCCAGGCCTACTTGGAGCCAGTCGGAAATGAATCTGTCTCCCAGAGATATTTCTTCAGACAAAATTATTAATGCTTAGTCGCATGGGAAGTGTCTTTTTTTTTTTCCTGGCTGGATTGAAGGATGGGAGAATTGCTACCAGAATAAACTCACAATCAGCTGGTGTTTGGTAGAGAAAGAAGATAAAATGTTGCTTCAGGGAAGTCTGGTTTCTTTTCCCCTTTTTTATCTTGCTCATCTTGGGTGCTGTTTTCAGGCTTAATCACAACCAGCATTTTCTATATTCTGACAATAAATAAAAGTGATGGAGAGCGGGGGAAAGAAAAGAAATCCAACAACTTCATTATGATGGAAACAAGGAACTGTTCTATTTGTCCAGGTTAATCCTCTGCTATCTGTCTGAATTTATTCAAGTCAGAATTTGAAAATGTTGTGAATAAAGGGATTTGTAAACAGATTTAAGAGCTGTGGCACAATGGTTAAAATGCTATATTGCAGACTGCCCACTGCCAGAAGTTTGATTATGAGCGTCTCAAGGTTGACTCAGCCTTCCATAAAATGAGGACCCAGATTGTTGGGGGCAATATTCTGACTCTATAAACCATTTAAGAGAGGACAATAAAGCACTGTGAAGCAGTATATAAGTCTAACTACTAGTGTTATATAAACATTCAAAAATATTCTTAAGAACTAGGCATGGGTTCCATATATATCTTTGTCGACATGTGTGCACACAAAATGAAATATATGTGTAGGGATATATCGTGCCATTTTTCCTATTACTTCATTTGAGTGTATAAAAAGTTAAATTGCCTTATGTATATTGACTTCATTTTCACCCCAGCTCTCAAGTAACAGGAAGTCTTGAGGAAGAGGATTTATTTTCAATCTGGGAGGGATAGCTAGTTCTAAATTGCCTCTCTGTGTATAGGTGTTGTAAACAATTAAATCTTTGGACTAGCAAACATTTCCAAGTGCGCATTCATTCATTCCTTAATCCTATTTATCCCAAATTTGACCAGACATATTTTCATTCAGATGCCCCCAGGATGATTCACTTTGAATCACCTCTTTGCTTTTCTCCATGGGTCAATTTAATGCTCTCTATGTTATTTATATTATCAATGATCTGGCTTTATTTTGGATTAAGAGATGCTTTCCCTTCTTGTGCATAATTGGATTGTCCCAAAACATTTCCCTTAATGCTTAGCCATCCTAAATGCTAACTCTTGGAATCTTGTCCTCACAACAGAACTATTCAATTTTCCACTTGGAGTAATACCTAGCATTTCTAAGAAAGTCATCTTGGAAAGTCTGGAATTTAATTTTTTATTTAGCATCTGAATTTAGCTTCAGCATGACAATTATTACTGTCTTAGCCAAATTCCATAGTTTGTATGTCATACATAAAAGAAAACAATATTGAACTATTGATTGCATTACTCGTTACTTTAAAAACTTCAAATTAGAGATTATTTCACATCAATATTACTAAAGTTTACCATTAGTGATAAAGTGGGCCCAACCTTTCTGAGATCATCACCAAATAATCTATTGCTACCCTTCAAAAAATTGGAAGATTTAATTAAATTTAGATGTTATTTCTAAGTAATATTTCCTTGTGTATCGTGGATTCCTTCCCAAGACTGTCATGTTCCATAAAAATAGAAGTATTGCCATCTTGGGAGTGGGATGTCCCTATTACAATCCTGAAGGCCCCAGGCAAGACTCTGTTATACTCCTGTTAGCCTTTGCAGATCAGCCTCCCTTGGCTTCAGATGAACAAACATGTTGTTGCTATGGCTAAGAGGATTCATCAACTAGGTCTCCTAAACCTTGCATCTTCTGTAAGCTTTTATGTCCCTGGCTGTTTTCCTCAACCATTGCTGCAGCCAATATAGATTAGGGTTTAAAAAACAGGAATGTGGTTTAACTACTGGGTTGTGCTGCGGTAAAAGCAAACACAATCAAAACATGCACAGTTTATTGAAGTTTTGTTTGCATCCATGCCACAGGCATCTTGTTTGGTACTGGGAAACCATCATCTAAGTTATCTCTGACAACACATATAATGATTATTTTCATTAATTTTATTGTTTGTGGCTTTGAACTATGTGAACATTTTAGTCTGAGGGAAAATACTCTTGCAAATAAATGCCTTTATTCAGATAGCCAATTTTACCATCACCATCTGCTCCTAACAAAAATCAGAGAAATAACTTCTCTTGCTGCACTTTTAGTAGTTTCTTTGTGTATGTGTTGGATTGGACTGTAGATTTTTCCATCTAAACAAGCCTCAGACAGCTTCCAGAAACGCTAGCATGTAGCCACACTGTCTCCTGAAATGCTCTGTTCTTTCCCTACAACTGTTAACAAATTGCCTGCATATCGGAAGGAATGAGCTTATAAGTCAAAATCACTGTATGAGACGAATAGTAAGCCCTTGCCAGAGCAAAGACCCTCCCTTTCATGAAAACATTAAATCTCAGATTCTGAGAGTTTGTGATAATAAAATGTTTCACTCAAGAGCTGGGAATTTACACCTCAATGGATGGCATAAGATGCTGTTAAGGCTCTTTCAAAAAATCTTTTGAGTTCTTGGTTTATTTGTCACAAACTGTACAAGTTCATTCATCTAGAAACATTCGGCTTGAAAATGTATTGGGAACAAGAAAAAAAGGGCAAGTAGAAAAATATGAAATAAGTAGCATAAGTGTTATATATTTGTTTTACTCTCTCAAGACCAAAATGATTTAAGAATCGGTTCATAGTCAGGGAGTTTTTATAGAGATATAGAGACACACTCATACACAAACATGTACAGTGAAAGACCTATCTGTAGTTGTGATATAACTGCAAATATCTTAGATTTAGGACCATGAAAACACAGCTTGAAGTCCACCTTCAAGCATGATGACAATGACTTAAGGTCACTCATTGTCTCCTCCTACAGTAGTGGGTGTAGGAGAAATTGGAGAAGGGGCTGCTTTGGGACAGTTTAAATTCTTGGAGGAAAGCAGGATATAAATCTAACAAAGTTCAGCACGCTATCAGTAGAATGCTCTTCATTTAAGCTCTCCAATTTTCTAAGAGTCTAAAGTACATTTGTTTGGGAACATTCTAGATTCTCCTTGAGCCGACTTCTACATGAAGACATTTTACTTATTCAAACTATAGAAATCACATATTGTGCAATGTTTCTACAGTTTTCAACAAGCAATTTCTGGGTAGCTGCTGTCATTATATTCAGAGTAATTCTAACACTATTAATTTTACAGTAACATAGAGCAGCTACAGCTCTATGGGTTTTTTGGTGCCTGATAGGATTTCCTTGATGGTATTTGCTGATCATTTATATTTTGCATACTATCTGGATGATTGTATATTGAACTTGTGCTACAACAGTCTTGTGTTTTGCGAGTATTATTGACTTGATGAATTAACTTAATGTATTGCAGACTTAAAGAGGCTGAAGAAGTATGTAGACAGAAAAAAGGAAAATCACTTTACAATATAAAACAAAAGCATGATTCTGGAATTGTAAGTATAATTATTCTTACTATCTATAAATTATGTTAAATGTTAAACCAAGATATAGAAAATGAATGCAAGGTCTTAAAATAAAACTAAGCAGCTCACTAGATTTAGACAGTAGTGATGGTGATGGCAATAGACGAAGTACCAAATAGCTCTAAATGATCTGTTGTAGTCACTTAACCATAATGCAAGATAAATGGTTTGTTTTAAGCATCTGGAGATTATATCTTGTGAAACCTCAACTTCATATCCAAATAGTCTGATTTAATTGAAATTTGATCTTTGAGTTATAGAAAATTGTTCCCCATAGTTGTTTGTCTTGTTTTGGGCTATTAAACAGCAAGTCTTACTCTGTGACATTTCTCTGGTAACTACTTTTTTAATTATCCATTGTCAGACATATTCATTAAGGATGTGGGTCATAACCACTTTGATGTGCAGGGCTTTTTAATGTTTTCCATTGGAAGATAAATGTTTCAACTATGTTTTATGCATACATAGAAGACTTTTGATCCTATAAAGTAGCATAGTTATTTTTCAGGAAGCAGAATTAGAGTAATACTGTACATATTGAAGTTACTGAACAGATGCAGGACTGTGAAAATAATGGGGTGACCTTTGGCTGATATAACAGGTTTCTCAGTGTTTTTGAATATGCTATGAAATACTGAATCTCTTCTTGCTCACTCTGTTCTGTGTCCTTCATTTTCAGAAAGCAAAGATAAGTATGAAAATATGAAAGAAGAAAGACTTACGTCTTTGTACCCAGACTCAATAAATTGATCATGCCTTGGGAGGTAGGGGAAAGGAAAAATTACCATTCAGCCCATTTGTTTTCTTGATTTTCTTGCATTTTGTTTCCTGTTTACATTGACTGCTATGAACATTCATTGATAAACAGAATTGCATGATGGATACCCAGTAATGGAAGCGATTTGGTATCTCTCCATACACCATACACTACATTTTTTCCATCCAAACATTATTTTGCAATTTGTACGGTAAAATACTAATAAAGACTAAAGTAGTCAGTGTAAGCAGCAGTATTTCAGTATGTCCAAAACAACTTTATAAACATCTAACTTCATATAGATGTTCCATTCCTGCAGGATTTTTTTTTCCCAAAGCAAATACATTACAACATTGCATTTAGATTAGGGAGAACGTTACTTCTCAAGAACTGTTTGTATCTATTTCCTATGTGTAAGTGTACTCTGAATTGGTAAAAGTGTTTCTTTTACACTCTAAGCCATGATCTCCAAAGTTACTTCATTGCCTTCTGACAAAATACGTATGTCATAAATATGACATTCAGCCCAGCTATTTGTTACAATTGACAAAGCTGATCATGATTTGCTGATATTGATGAATGGAATGAAAACAAAAAGGGTAAAACCCAGTTACAGTTAAGCACAGGACTCACTTGGTAGATACCAAACAATCTCGGGTATTTCAACGTTTTATTCATTGAAGAAACTGTTTGCAGAGTAACAGGAAACTTGTGGTAGACTTTCTATCAAACTCTTGAGTAAAAAAAATTAAAGAACTAAAGATCTTTCCCTTTTCTCATTCTAAATTATGAAGGATTATTAAGAGCCTTGGTTTTTCTGGTGATAAAACTTCCGTTGGATTTTTCTGATGATTACTTCTGTTGGATCTCACAATTTATTAAGTACCTGTATTACAAAAAGTACAGCAGATACAATACTTCTGTCTCAAATACTAAAAACAATTTAATGATTGAGCAGATCTAGTTTACCACATTTTCTCCACACTTTCTAAGAGCAACTTTTTAAAAGATTTAAAAAAGCCAAAAATAGGGAAATGGTGTATATATATCTCAATGCCTCTTAGCATAGAAGGTGCTAGAGTGATGTAATTTCTAAGTTTTGAAATGTTTATTTTTCTCCATGTAACCCACTATATGATACCTGGCTGTCCAGAGATTAATATGTGATTCCAGGAATCATAAGGGCTGCATAAAATATGACCTCAGGAATTGAATTTTTAAAATACCAATCACTAAAAAATATATTTTTCCTCCACTGGGAAATTATTTCCTGTTACATAATCAGCTTGAAACTCTATCATCTTTCAGGATAGCCCCAAAACTGCATTGTATGATCCAATAGCATCAGGAATAAGATTATTCTTTGGGAAAGGGAAAAGAGAAGATTGTTACAAAAAGATCTATCAAAAGCAATTAAAGTAGTAAACATATTTTAATAGCACTGATTAAAACTCATGTTTGTATTTATGTAATTTATAGTCTTTTGCTGTTTCTGCATTTTTTTTATTTAAATGCATTTAAAAACATTGAAGCATGTTTCTGTTTTGTAGATTTCCTGTTCCCTTCAGTATCTACTGTGTGTATATTGCCATTCTAAACTGAATAATGCTACACTTAACAAAGATCGCTATGTGCAATATTGTATTTAGTGTTTCTATTCCAATTTTTTTTAGAATGTTAATTTATATGAAAAATAAAAGAAATAATGAGATCTATGTTGCATTATGCATATAGTACTTTGGTTTTTGTTGCTCTGAGATGATTAATAATCACTGTGATTGCAAAAATGATTTTTTTTATTAAACAAAATTAAAACTTCCTCTTTGTACAACATAATCTAAAACAACACATAAAGTCAACATCAAGGGAAGAATCAGAAAAGAGATATACAAGCTGAGGCATGCTTTCTGACTCAGTTTAGCATTTAGCAATAGCAATAGCACTTAGACTTATATACTGCTTCATAATGCTTTATAGCTCTCTCTAAGTGATTTACAGAATCAGCATATTGCCCCCAACAATCTGGGTCATCAATTTACTGACCTCAGAAGGATGGAAGGCTGAGTCAACCTTGAGCCAGTCAGGATTGAACTGCTGGCAATCAGCAGAGTTAGTCTGCAATAGTGCATTTTAACCACTGTACCATCAAGGCTCTGTCTGTCATATTGTTCTCAACCTATTCAGATCTAAAAGAGGGGAAGTTCCCCATAACAATAGCATTTAGACTTACAGTATATGCCACCTGAGTACTTTACAGCACTCTTTACAATTTACAGTGTAGAAGCATTATTTGCATATTGCTCCCAATAATCTGGGTCCTCATTTTAACTAGCTTAGAAGGATGGAAAGCTGAGTAAACCTTGAGCTCCATTGGCATTGAATTCTAGGCTGTGGGCAGAGTTTGCCTGCAATACTGCACTTTAACCACTGCACCTCTAGGTCTCTTACTCTGGATTACTCTGACCATACCTCATTTCTTTCAGCCATACTTCATTCAGGACATGCATCTGCTCTGGATTATTGAAACTCTACTTAATCCTAGTAGACTGAAACTGGTATAAGAAGTTGTTAGCAGAATGCCTGGAGCAGTATTGTCATTGTTGGGTTTGGACAAATGTAAGAATTGCAATAAATTTTGGCTTTAGCCCCATCCATTAATGAAATAGGGTTCTAAACAAGAATTACAGTGCAAAGGAGCATCCTCTTCTGCTTTTGTTGTTTGGTTGCAAGTAATCTGTGTAAGGTGGTTTATTTTTAAAAAGTGCCATCATCTGTCCTTTCTTCAAATGAATGCAATTCATACCTTAGTTTTGTTAGTTGGTTTCTACTGACTGTAAAGGCTAACTGTATCATATTGCTTTCTTATCTCACCGCAGCTATGTATGGTGCCAGGAAAAGAAGCTAGAACAATAGGTTGTGGGTAAGAATTAATTAGAGATTATCAATGATTTTTTTTCCAAAAGGCAACTGGACTTTGTTTTGCTTGATGGTATTTCACTTCTCTTCCAAGAAGCTTCTTCAGTTCTGACTGGAGAATTGCCAGAACTGAAAAAGCTTCTTGGATGACAAGTGAAACATCTTTCAGCAAAACAAAGGAAGTCCAGTTGCCTTTTGAAAACGCATCTTTGGGACAACCATGACTTGGATGCCTGAGAATTTCCATAGGCAGAGATGATGGTTTTATATCACTAGTTTGGGATCTTACAATATATTCCTGTATTTGCTAATAATTCTTAGTTTCCAGGGGTTTTATTCCAAATCATTACTATCAAATCATTACACAATGAAAATTCAAAATGTGGTTATTGTAAGAATGTCTTACAGTACCAGATTGGCAATTTAAAGCCTACCCAAGACAAGAAGCTGGGTTATCTTTGTATTGGGTATGATCTATAAATATGACAATTTATAACTGATGGATTAATCTATCTACCACCAGATGGCAGGCTAATGTCTTAAAATATTAGCTTAAACTTAGCAAGAAAAATGGTTTGTTTGTCGGTAAGCTTTCTATCACACTGAATGGCATAATAGCCAGTATCTCAGATTTCTTTATATTTCTGCATTAATTTATGTGGTTTTCTCATCATTCCAATTCCAAAGGCAATGTTATTTGGAACCATAGGCGCTACTGTAACACAACTGGAAAGATGCCAGGTTGGAGAAAATGGCAATAGTAGTTCCTTGATTTTATTTATTTATTTATTTGATTTGTATACCGCCCCCTCTCCCTAGGGACTCGGAGCGGTGCATAGCCAATAAAAACATGAATACAGTAAACAATTTAAAACCTATTAAAATAA
>JANHFJ010004112.1:51059-63910 GCA_032468195.1 Cerberus rynchops | reverse complement strand
TGAAAACTCACCCCGAAACCACGGATGATCTCCCCCAGTGGCTTCATATAAATGTTGAACAGGAGGGGTGAGAGAACTGACCCCTGAGGCACCCCACATATTAGGGGCTTCGGGGTCGATCTCTGCCCCCCTGCCAACACAAATTGCGAGCGGCCAGAGAGGAAGGAGGAGAACCACCATAAAACATAAGCCCAATACCTGTGAAATCCAAATCAGTTACTATTAACTCATTAGTTTTACAATCCAAGATGAACACTATCAATCCAGCTGAGCATTTCAAATCCTGAATCATACAGGTAGCCCTCTACTTACAATCATTAGTTTAGTGACCATTTGAAGTTACAACGGTACTGAAAAAGGTGACCTATGACTGTTTTTCACATGGGTGTTGCAATATCCTCATGGTCATGTGATCAAAATTTGGATGATTGGCAACTGGCAGATATTTACAATGGTGGCATTGTCCCAAGGTCAACGTGATCATCTTTTGCCACTTTCTGACAAGCAAAGTTCAATGGGAAAGCCAGATTCACTTAACAGCTATAGTATGTTACAACTGCAGAGATTCACTTTAACAACTGTGGCAAGAAATGTCACGAAATGGGGCAAACCTCTCTTTAAAAAACTATCTTGCTTAGCAACAGAAATTTTGGGGCTCAATGGTGATTGTAAGTCAAGGACTATCTGTACTTAAGATGGAACCCCTTTAATTACCCTCCTTCCTGAGCAGGATCTATAAATTTTTTAAAAAGTCTGGAAATCATGCCATGATCTTTAGTATCACTGTCTTATTAGATAGTTTTCTCTGAGTAAGAAACTCAGTAATTTCTTCTCGTTTAGAAAAAGTATTTAGAAATACTTTTCTAAAACATCTTGCACAGACAGAATGTTACACTTCTCCTTTGTGAGTTGCGCTGGTTGCCAGTTTGTTCCCAGATGTGGCTCAAGGTGCTGGTTGTCACCTAGAAAACCCAGTATGGCTTAGGGTCTGATTACTTGCGGGGACATCCCATAGCATTTGTGTGGATGATTTGATCTGGCAGGATTGGAATTCTCCAGGTTCCTTTAACTAAGCAATGCCATCAATGGGGACTCCAGAAGTGAATCTGCCTTCTGGAATGAGATCTAAACAGCCCCACTCTGCTGGTATTTTGAAGACCTGACTCTTTACCCAGGCCTTTGGTGGGAATGTCTGGACCCTCCTTTCAATTTAGATTATTTTCTTTTATTTCCACCTGGTTTATTATTTTGCCTGTGCTATCTTCTTGCAGTGTTTTTTTTGGGGGGGGGGATGTGTTCTTCATATTTTAATTGATAGAGTGAGTAGAAGTCAGGTGGCATTTATATAATAATAATAATAACAATAACAATAACAATAATACCTTCATTCTGAAACTCATTCAACTCTTGCCCATCAAAATTTCCACACAGTCCACATGTCTTTGCCATATATTTCTGTTCAATTAAAACCTTAAAAAAGGGGAAAAAGAAAATCAATTAGAAAACAACCACGCATGAACTCTTGGTAATATACTCATGTTGTATGTTCTCCTCTCAGCTATAAATTATAAAATTTATAGAGCAATGCTGTTTTGATCAGTGGAAAGCACCTCTGAGCCAATCCAGCCTATTACAATGTTTGTTAATCAAATCATGGGCTGCAGTCCAGGTCAGCCTGACCTATGCTGCAATATTAATACTGAGACACTTCACAATTAGCAGAAAAATCTAAGAAGCCATCCTGTTGCGACACCCTAAATGATTAACAGATTTGTGCCGCAGTAAACGGCACAATTTATGCTGATCTATATGGCATCACATATGACTTCTGTTTGTTCTTGCTTTGACTAGTACAGCTCCTCCTCTGGAATTTGTCATCAAGTGTTCTTTCCCAACCACTGGGGTTTTTTTTCAAGAGGAAACAGATGGTCATTTACCTTGCATTATTGCCTTGCATTATCGCTTGAATGTATTCCATCTGGCAACACTAATCAAATTAGATGTTGTCATTCAAGACATTGTCCATAATGGACAATTACACAGGACACTTTAAATAGTAACTAATCTTCTCTCGCCATCTCCTAATGTTTTTTTCATTAATAGCTTACAATAAAGAGTAAGCCTTTATATAATAGTTTCCAATTTTACTTCCAATAATCTATTTTCAGGTGATCTATTTTACTATTCCCGGAGAAGGTTTAGAGCAGCCCATGAGATCCATTATATGGTGCCTCTCAGACTGCAAGTCTCAATGTGTTCCTGCTTCTGTTGAATGCAGGGTTTTTCTTTAGTTATGACTGTCAACTATTATGGGATGTACGTACTGAGAGATTTTTAAATGATACCTTAAAAACAATCAGTGAAATTTGGTATTTTATATAAATGTTGATAGCAGCGGTCTAGTAATTGTCGCTTTAAAGAATGGGCTATTTGGAATATAAGACTTTGTAGGTGTGTGTGCGTGTTTGTACGGAGGTGTGCATGAAAATAAAAACATGTTTTACTCTCCCCTTTCTGCTATTTTTCACTTGCAATACTTCTGGCCAGCTTCATTCAGATTGGAAGGTTCACAGCCAGAAATTCCAAGGTTACTGCTCTGATGAAAAGTGTAAGTATTAGGAAAGTTTTTAGTAATGAAAGAACAGTCACTAATGCAAACTTTATGCTTTAAGCCCTCTCTGTTGCACAGCCCCAAGGCTCAAATCCTGCATCTTGTCTTGACATTGTAAGGGACGGAGAGCCATCCATTTGATTCTGTAAGAAGTAGTTTGTACTTGCTTGTGGTTATTGTAACGGATCATCCTGGCCTCTAGCCCTTTGCTTTTGGCTTTTCCTGCTCTTGTCTTCACACACATATATTAATTGGAAAGTTGTTAAGAAAGCAGTGAAAGGCAGAGGAATATTACTAATCTCTTCCCTTCTGCTTTTCCACTGGAAACCATCTCCTGCCCAAGCTGCTTTTCTCTCAAATGGCAAGGTAGAGGAGAAAAAATAGAGAAGAAAGAAAGCTAAATAAATGACAGATGGGAACAAGTGGACTGGAAAGATTTGAATGAGTTGGTATGGGTGACAGGTATGGTGGGTGAGTTAGTGAAGTTACTGTGTTTGTTTAATTATTTTACTTTATCTGTACCAATCTTTTGAATGTTTTGTATATCATTTTATCCAACTGATGGCACATATGGATGAAGCATATAAAGTAGACTGTAAACAGAGACCTGTAGGATAATTCCATGTTCTACCTGCTTTGAATGCCAATACTTTGACATAGATTAACATGGCTTGCAACACATGCAGGCATTATGACAAAAGCTGTTTTTGGGGACTCTGTGGACAGGTGATCAGCTAAAGCTGATTGGTTGACTGGTTGTTGTGGACATGGTTGTTAGATAATCCCCAAGACTTGGTAGAGAGATAGTGGGAGGATTGTGAGAGGACAAGGGAATTGATGGAGAAAATAAGGCAGGTTGTAACATCTGAATGATAGGCAGAGGGAGATTTGGCAAGAAATTGGACTGGATTATACATGGAAAAGGCAAAATTAATATTTGAAACCAATTCTGCTGCCTGGAGCTCAACATTCAACCATGATGCCAAATCTTTGGATCTTCAGTATCCTGTTCTCTGATGGTACTATTGAATGTCATGTTGGGGGATTACAATATACCTCAGCCCTGCCAAGTTCTGGGATCAATGACAATGTGTCTACCTGGTATGTATGGTCTATTTTAGTTACAGTATAAGCTTATTTTCCTAGCTATGTTTATTCTCTTTGCTTGCTTGCAGGAAATGCACTTTTAAAAATTCTCGAGTTGGGTAGCCTTAAAAATTTAATGTTAAATAAATAAATGAATAATATAGATAATGCAGAAATTATCAGGAAGCTTACACTGAAATTTGCAAAGAAACTTTTGAGAAGAATCTTTATGTGAGGCAGAACTCAAATGAACTAAATACGCATGTGAGCAATTTTTCCTGGAATATCTTGCTTCCTTACCATTTTCCAGGCTATTTTTGAAACTTCAAATAGAGACTCCACCCCACCCCACCCTACTGCCATGTTAAGAGTGGCAACCTTGCACTGCCTAAACTACAAATGTAAAGTGCATTAAATCATCTAATTAAAATAATGGTTGTTAAAATCATTACCCTTTGGCTTTACCATGTTCCATCTTCAGTATTTCAAGCAAAGCTAAAGAATACATGCAAAATAATTTCTTTAACGTGTGCCTGGAATTTTTAGACTTCCAAAATCAGTATGAAAAATAAAAGCTTTACTCACCATGAGATAGTCATCATTGTTCCAGAAAACAGCAAGTTCCATTTCTTTCCGTTTGGATATTAAACGGATATTGTGCCCAAATGGTGCAATCTGAATTCCATTTCTAGTATACGGCAATTTGATTTTACTAGGGAAAAACATATACATTTAGACCAGTGGTGGAATTCAATTTTTTTACTATCAGTTCTGTGGGTTGGCTTGGTGGGCATGGCTGGGGTCATGTGACTGGGTGGGTAGTTTCTGTAAGCAGGGCAATAAAAATTAGGCTAGAAACAACACCAGAATATTTTTTTCCTGCCTTCCTTACAAGATTAATCCTGTAAAGTGGAAAAAAACCAAAAGGAGATTTCTTCTAACAACTGGTTCTCCGAACTGCTTAGAAAATTTACTGAATTTCAAAATTGCTGAATTTCACCTCTGATTTAGACACTTTGTGGAATTGTAAAGGTTCATCTTCAGAATCAAATGATGTGAACTTTATTGGCATTCATATTCAAATGTCAATACATTTTCATTTTCTAATGAGATAAAATGAACAGTGGACTTCCCAATATGTCTGAACCTAAAGCCCTGGCAGCCCTAGCCAACAGTGGGTGAAGGATGCTGAGAGGTGTACTTCAAAAGCATCTGAAACATTCACAGACCCTAAAGTAGAAATATGGGATCTGACAGGAAATTGCAAATAGTGGTCACATGACATCAATGGGTCAGAAGGCTTTACTTAATGACTGCTGCTAGAACTGCTGTTATAAATTGGGTATAGTCACATGAGGTTTTTTTTTTTCATTTTACAATTGTGTCACTTGAAGTTGCTGGTCCCGATTGTGGTTGGTTTAAGTGAGGACTACTTCTATTATCGTGAGTGGGATATCCCAATGGACAATTATAAAGTTATGGCTTTCAGGCCATTTGCAGCTCACAACCACGTATAGGCCTCAGAATGCCACTGTATGATTCATATAAAAAAAACTAATATGATTTCCTGCCCTTGTGGTCTTTGGGAAGACCAAAAAGAAAAGCTTTAACATGTTATTTAGCTATGATTCAATGGTGTCTTTTTGGTGTCAAACATATCAGTTTGATGACGTTTTACATATGTTCAAGACAAGCAGAGCTTGTGACATGATGGCATGATGCTATATCTATCTATATCATCTATATCTATATTTATAGCGGGATGCTTTTTACCAAGTGGGATCCATTCTATGACCCTTCATTGGATAGACAAGAGCTAAAATGATGGTGAATGATTATACATCCACACACCAACATACCAACACTCTTTCACAAAAAGATTCAGAAAATCAGCTCTGTAGAGAAGACAGGATCTTTTTGGATTATATCATAAAACTATATAAATATAGATTTTACGGTGCTGTGTTGGCAATTTTATTACCCATTGGCAACATGTACAAAAACATTCTTGTTACTCATAGTTAGCCAAAACTGAGAAATGGGTTGCACCTTCTGCTGAAAGTGGATAAAGTGTGAATGCCCTCTTCACCATCAGCTGCAGCTTCCCAGCACTTTAATGATGATTCATGAAAAGCACATTTGGTTAGAGCTGATGCCCAAGGGCACAACTTCATGTAAGATGGTTGCCATTCTCCTTCAACTTTATAGAAGAAGCATTAGCTTGCAGCAGAACAAAAGTGTTTTTCTATTGGATGCTTACCCATAATCCTTGACTGATATGCCATTTTTGTCAACAATAATAGTATTCGGTCCTGCTTGAATAATAATTCTTTCAATTGTTTTGTTCAGACCACGACGGAACTGTATGTTGAAGTCCGGAGAGGTTTCATCACAGATGGTAGCAAACACATAATTACAAGTTCCCGAGAAATCATATAGGTAGTTATCAAAGGTTGAGAAGTGGCCAGTGCTCCAGGTGGAACAAGAACCCTTGTCAAGAGCTTAAAGAAACAAAATAGTAACACAATGAGATTCTATGGGGCTTTAGAAATCCAATTAGTTATTTAGATACTATTTTTCCTGCACTCCCATTTACAGCTGTCTTTTAAATTTCTTTTGCTTGCTTCTCATCTCAGATTCAAGTCCATGATCCATCACATGCAAAGGCATGGTGTCCAGGCACTTTGTCCAAGTGAAATTTTACTGAGGTTTTCCATATAAACAACAAAGCCCCTTCCAGTATTTTTTAAAATAATCCTTTCAAGGGTGGGAATCATCCCAAAATTTGGAGGGCTGAATACCTTGGCATTTGTAGAAATAAGCAAATTAAGCTTGAATATTATAGATAAGGATGGTAATAAGGGAAAACAAGAACAGGAAGGACCAGGGAGGCTAAGCGTTAAAAAAAGCTATCTATTGAAAAGGCAAAAAGCTATCTATTGAAGTATAAAGGAAGAGAGACGAGAACATTGTAGGAACTGCAGAGAGTGTAGTTGATTACTACAGGGATAAGTGCATGAGCAGAGCAACAGGTTGAGGAAGGCTGGGTAAAAAGAATGGTTGAAGAACAAAACAGCCGTCTTTTTTTTTCCAATCAAAATTAATTTTAACAAAATGCAAAAAATAAAAAATAAAAAAATCCCTAAATAATGAGAAACAAAGAATTGCTTCTTGGAATGGGGGAGACTATATATATACGCTGTACTTGATCTTAACTGTTACTCAAAAGCAATGAATGTTTAAATAATTTTGTATACACAAAGGAGAGATGTATATTACTTGCACCAATAGTATATTACTTGCACCGATAGAGAAATCAGATGTACATTATGGGATTTCATGGAGTTCAAGAAAAACCAATAGCAGAATTAGCAACAGCAGTGGCTAGAATGCATACTTAATAAACAGTTGAGTTTTTCTTTTTCAATTCCCAGCACTTGTACCAATAAGCTGGGTAAGCAAGCTGGACAAGTCCTGTTTTAGCAGCTTCTAGACTTTCAGGGCCCTGACTGCAATACAAAGGCTGGGATAGATATTGTTGAGCATGAAAAATCAAGCAAATATGCTTTATCTAAAATAATGATATGTATCAATAATGCAGGTCACAGAAATCAGCTTTTCTTGGTGTGAGTTGCTTGTATGATTTTAGCAAAAAAAAAATAATTCTACGCATATATCTGATTTTTTTGAAATACTGGTCTACAGAAATGGAAGCAGAAATACCTGAGTGATGTCCATCTAGACTTCTCTGCCCTTCTGAATGGGTCACTGCAACAACAGAAAAGAGAAGTATGGATTGTATTTTTACATGTCTGTATGAATTTCCTGTTTCATGTCAGAGGAAAGGAAATGCTTTCTTCCATTTGATGCTCTCCAGATGGATCAGGAAATTTTGGGACTTGTCATTCCAAGGGATTGGGAACGAAGTGGGTTTAGAGAAGACCTGGGTCACAACAGCAAGTGAATTTTCAAGATGACCATATAATTTGCAATTAATTTTGACTCGATCTAATTCCCTGAACTATCCCTGAATATACAGTATAATCAAATAACAATAAATAATATACCTCAGGGTAATAACATAACGTAACATAATGTAACACATCCTGAAACTGAAGTTTCAGCAGTTACAGTATTTAAGAAATAAAATTGGCAGAAAAGAAAGACTGACTGATATAGATGTTAGTAATCATTCTAATATTAGATTAATTCAGGAAAAGAATTTTCAAGGTTCCACCCTACCCTGTCTGCTTAACATCATTATATCATTTTGTGACTCTTCATCACCAAGGTAAATACAGAGAGTTAAAAAGCCACCGCAAGATTGTACTGTGGGAAACAGTAATTGTTGCATAACTAAATTTTACATCATATTCATTTAGGCATATAACTGCACGAGATGGACAGATGCAGTGGAAAATTACACCATCTTGCCATTTCAAGGACTATGAAAATGTAATTTTCCTGTTGGTCCTTTCAAATATTTTAAGAGACACAAGAATGGAACAATAAAAAAATAGCATGTCACATATTTTCCTCATCATGGTGTTTTAGAAGAAAAACAATCTGAATCTACTAAGATTTCCAGGTTATAAAAGACACATTATTATTAATTTAGAAATGCATTAAGATCCTGAAACCCCAGGTCTGTATTTGTTTATTTTCAAAAATATTTGCCCATTAAAGTGGATTAGCCATGGATATATTTAGAACACAACAGTTGTTTCCCTGTGCTACAGGGCATAACTTGATATTTTGCCCTGGTTACCACTTCTATATAAGTGTTTGAGGAAGATATTTTAATTTTCAAGTACTTCCCTATGTTTAAGTCAGGTATTAAATCACAATAGGTATTGTGACATAGCTTATATATTACATATATAACTTCCCTGAGAATAAAAATAACGAGCATTTTATATTTATGACTTTCATTCATGAAGTTCTTCTGAAAGTGGTTTAAAATCTAATATGCAGTTTTACTTTGAACCATATTGACTTTGGAGCATGTTACAATTTCAAGAGCAAGTGTGACCTGGCTTGGCCTACTTTTTGAAAAATCTCAACCCTTAGAAAGTAATACAGCTTATTAGATATAAAGGTCATCTGATACTGTCGCAAGGAGACCCTTTCAAAAGGCCTAGTTCTAAATGTTATTTTCTAACTTTTCAAGTTTTGATTAGCAAGTTATGGATTCATAGCTCCAGTCTCATCCTATTGAACCATGTCTCTCAACCTCATCAAATTTAGGATGTATAGACCAAGCCACGTGATTCTTTAGCCTGCATGAAGAACTCTGGGAGTTGAACTCTGGAATAGGAAATGTTGGGAGTTGAAATCCAATCTAAAGTTACTGAAATTGAGGAACACTGCACAGAACAAAACAGGATTCCCATTTTCCTTCTAGTGTTTATTTTACTTCTGGAAATATTGGATAGAGAGATATGAGAGGATTGTGGGGCTAATGATTAAAAAAATGTGTAAGAAATATGTAAGTTATGAGCTTTTGCAGATGACTTGGTGTTGGTTCCCTTTAAAGAGAATTGCAATATTAATTGCAATATTTTATACCGTCCCGAGTCCTTTGGGAGAGGGGATGGTATAAAAATCCTGAAATAAAATAAATAAATAAAAAATAGTGGACAAATTTAAAGAATTTGGTACTTTAGTAGATTTTAAGATTAATAAACAGAAGATGAAGTTAATAAAAATATGAAAATAGAAGATCAACCAGCTGATGAATCAAAGCTTTTACATTTGAGAAGAAGATAAAACATTTGGGTATCATTATGATAACTATGAACAATACACTATTTCAAAATAATTATGTTAAGATGTGGGGTGTAATGAGAGGGGAAATTACAATTGTCATTGCTGGGGAGAATTTTGTGATAAAAATGAATGTCTTACCTAGAATGAAGTTTTTGTTTCAGACAATACTTGTTTTGACAATTGATGTACTGTATTTGAACAGTTACAGAATGATACATCTATATTTGTGTGGCAGGAAAAATTCACAATGAAATATAAAATGTTACAAGATGGTAGGAATGAAGATTGGGTCTACTTGATTTGAAATTTTATTTTGCAGCTTGCTGTTTGGTTTTGGTACGACTGTGAAATAGAATTAGGACAGGGCCTGAGATTTGGTGGCATGGATATTATCACCACAAATATAGATTTTAGAAGTCAATATTGATTTTAAAAAATCATTATGTTAGATGAGCCATATTGAAAATATAAAATAAATACAAATCCTGATTGGGCCTGAAAGCACCTCTGTGACTGTTAGCACAACAAGCACATTGCCGACAAGAAATAATAAGCAAACACAAATGGTTAACTTATTTTGAGATACTAGGATTTTCTCAAGGGGAATGCAAAATATAATCAAGAAAAGAACTGGTAGCAGAAGGATATAAATGTCAATATTTCTCTTGTTTACAATTGTTAGAAAGATTTAAAGTTGGCAGAATCATTCATGGTTTTGATCATCAAAAGACTGAGTTTGAAATAGAATTGTGTACAAATGATCAACATGTAATGACTAACATGTTTAATTTTTTACTGAATTATGAAACAGAAGATGGAGTGAAAGACTATGAGAAAAAGGATAAAAATGTTTATAATATACAGATGGAACAATGAGAAAATACATAGCTGGGGGGATTGAAGTTTACATTCTGTTATAACTTTAAAGATAATTTTTATAAGATGACTAGAAAATCTATGATGCCATCATTGTTTCAGAGATATTTCCTTAACAGATTCCTCAATGTTTTCAACTTGGCACATTTTTTAAAGTACTGGAAAAGTTCTCAAAAATTAAGGAAGATTTTCAAAGATCTACCTGTCTTGAAAATCGTTCATACTGAATGGTGCAAAGTGCAGTCAAACATCAGGAGTTAACTATAGAAAATGTTTTATGATCGTTTGTATCATGTTTTATGGTAATTTTTATGTCTAAAATATTTTATAAAATTTGTCAGATTTCAGTTTCATGGGAGTCATGGGTTCTGAATTTTGGACACAGTCTGTAAATTAGTCCATTTGAAGTACCTTGGTTCAAAATTGTTGCCCTACAATGCATTGTTTTGGCCAGATTTTGCTGAAAACCGGCATGTATTTCTGTTGGGTTTTTTTTTTAAATGCTCCATAGCAAACAACTGAGTTGTTGGTTTAAAGACTGTGAATTCACTTAATAGCCATGGGGATTCACTGACCATGACATACTGCAAACGGCCACAAATGTGAGCTGGTTGCCAAGAGTCCAACATGAGGTCAAGTGATGGTGGGGTGAGAGGTAGCCATCAGGACATTGGAACCAAGTCATAAGTACTTTTGAGAGAGATTCTGTCATAACTTTGCCTAAATTGAAAACTATATATAACACTGTTCCTGTGTTTCTGTGCTTTGTGTGATTGTACTGCTGGAGGCTCATTCAATTTCACTGCACACTTGTTGTGCATTGACAATAAAGATTTGAATTGAACTGAATTGAACACACAAAAAGAAATCTTATAGTAAAGAATCTATGCTGTGTCTTAGTATGCACAGACTCTATTTTTCTGGAAGATTCATTGACCTTTCCCTTCATTTATGGAACAAGTTACTGAACACTCTTTGTTGGAAATCCCCAGTCTAAACTGAATAGTAAATTATGTTTTATGAGATCCAGATTCAGCATTGCTGTTCCTGCCCATGTATCTTCTCTCTTAGCTCATAACAACCCTTGTACAAACATTGTCTCCTGGTCATTTTCCTTTTAGTCTTCCTCTTGCCACTATTAGTTTCACTCCATCAGTGAGATGTCATTTATTTATTTGCTCTTAGTTTTGTCTTACCATTCTTATAAGAGCCACTGTAAGTGAAAATCACGTTATGTGGGAATCTTGATTTCTATCTGTCCTCACTCCTGTTGCTATGTGGCATTTTCCTCATCCATTTCTGTGGTAGATTTCTCAAATATGTGCCTTGTTAGAGGTTTGATATTACCAATGTTGCCAGGTCGTTTTTTCCTTTTTTGGAGGTAAACTGCAAACTTACATTCATGGGTTTTTTTTTAGCTTCTTATGTCCACTGGGTCTATACGGGTAGTCCTCAATTTACAACAGTTTGCTTAGTGACCATTTGAAGTTACAACAACACTGAAAAAAGTGAGTTATGATCATTTTTCACATTTATAACCATTTCAGCATCCCCATGGTCACATAATTTACATTTGAATGCTTGAGTCACATTTATGAGGGTTGCAGTGTCCCAAGATCATGTGATCATATTTTGCAACCTTCTGACAAGCAAAGTTAATGGGGAAGCCAGATTCAGTTGACAACCATGTCACTAATTCAACTATGGCAGTGATTTACTTAACAAATGGGGCAAGAAGAGTTGTAAAATGGGACAAAACTCATTAAACAAATTTCTACTTAGCCACATAAATTCTGGGCTCAATTGTGATCATAAATTGAGGGCCTGTACAACCCTGTAGCTTCAAGTGACCAGTCTTACTTCATTTCAAGTGTTTCCCTATCAAATACTTTGTGATATCAAGCTGAGGCTGCTTTAGCAAAATGCGACCCCATTTAGTGGAAGGAGAGAATTCTGTATATCATAAAAACATTCCCCACCTCAAAGACTGAAGCAAGGAAAAGCCACTAAGATTAACAACAACCCATATATTGTCAGTTAGTCAAAAATGTAAACACACAATTAGAACCTTTCAGTATGGTGTAAGTGAAGGGACCAGTAGCCAAGAAAAATAGAACAGATTGAACAATTTTGTTCGGGGTAGGCCTGAAACAGTTGAAATGTATTTTAGTTATTGCAGATAAATGCAGTTATTGTTGCCATTTGAAGGCAGAGGCAAGGTTTTCTCAGTACATGGCATTGATTTTAGTAGGTTTTCTGTATAAACATAATGAGAATCAGAGATACTTCAGGTACAGAAATGTTACAAAACTAAACAGACATGAAGAAACCACAGTGTATGTCCCCGTGAGTGACATGAGGCCATAGACAGCTCACGTGTTTGAATCTTTCACCTTTACTGTTGCCACTTCAGATAAGGCTGAATCAATGACAATGCCAGGTCCATTATGAACAAGGCCCCCCTCATTCACGAATTGATTCAGGAGGGGGAAGCCGACCTGGCAGGTAT
>JANHFJ010004109.1:0-11094 GCA_032468195.1 Cerberus rynchops | reverse complement strand
TCTGAAACTTACACGGGAAAAGACCCGAATAGACCCAGACCTGCATACCTATACCTGTGAAAATCTACGAAAACACACACACACACACACACACACATATATGATATATATGTTTTAAAAAAGGTCATCTGGGAGAAGCTTTATTATTTATTTCACTGCTACTCCACAAAGGTATCTCTTATACATGGACAAATGAGTCACTTGTGGATTTTCTGAGGTTTTCACTTTTCAGAATTGGCCAGATTCTGTTCATTTTAACTTGAGAATTCTATATAGAATAGCTCAGCACTTGTTTTTTTCTAAAACAAGATATTTGGGCATATATTTACATGGCTTTTGCAAGTAGACTGTATTTTTGAATATTAGTTTATGAATGGATCCAATAATAATAATAATAACAGCCATAATAATGCCAGTGCATGAATTTTAAATCATATATTTTGGTTCAAAAGAATAAGTTGTGATTTAAGGTTTTAATTTGCATTTATGTGTGAGTGAAATTGATTTATTCTTCTCTTGCTATTGCCGCAGGAATAGTCAGCAGAGAGAGTATCATAAATACGAGCTGCTTATAGATATTTAAATAATGCAATTTGGTTTTAAAAAAAATAAATTGTGATACTAAATATATTTGCATTTATATGTAACAGAAATTGGTTTATTAAAAGTATCATTAACATGAGCTCCTTATGGATATTTATTATGCAATTATTTATTAATATTTATTGCTTATGTAATTTATATGCTGCAGAATGACTAGGACTTAAGATGACTTACAACAATAACCAAATACTAGTTGTAAAATGTGTAAAAGATTTGCCTTATTTATATCCTAAAATTCTTTAGGATATAATTTTCAGGCAATTTATATATATAAATGTTTTCATAGATTTTCACGGGTGCAGGTATGCAGGTCTAGGTTTATTCGGGTCTTTTCCCGTCTAAGTTTGAGAATCTCTTCGCAACATTTTGGCGAGATCCCACTCGCCATCTTCAGGCTGGTGCCTTCTGCTTCAAGCCAGGGCAAGAAGTGTGTGACTGGAGCTGTTGTCTTTCTATAAATACTGGTGGGAGGGCATGGTGTGCTGGGCTGGTTGGCTGCGTTGCTGTGAGTAGGTCTCTGTTGGTTTGGTCTAGTAGGAATCTTTTTTTGTGGAGTTCATTTCTGATTATGGTTAATTCTGTTCTTTTCAGGATCCTTTCAGTGGCTGAGGTTTTGGAATGGAATTTGAGTTGGAAGCATGTGGGGATCACATTTTTGTCTTGGCAATTGCGTAGGAATGTGAGGTCACATAAGATGGTGGCTCTTCGGACTTTGAGTTTCTCGTAGGTCCTGGTTAGCTGGAAGGTTTTCTCCCCGTAGAGGTATGATATTTGTTTCCATAGATTTTCACGGGTGCAGCTATGCAGGTCTAGGTCTGTTCAGGTCTTTTCCCACCTGCCCCTGCTCTTTTCTGTCTTTTATCCCCTTCTTGTTTACTTACCTGAATTGCACAGAATAGCTGTTCTGTGTGCCTCTACAGCCTTCCCAATCACCCAGGCATCCTCTGGTAAGGAAATACAAGCAATTTAGAAGCTGTGCCGCAAAGTGCATGTGCAACGAATTGGTAACAAAACCACTTGGATTCCACCACTGATAGCCAACCTGCATCACAGATGAACATTGTTGGGTTTTTTAAAGCTCATATTGCATGGCTGATGCATCAGAATGCAATCTGCATCATGGGAATGAAGTTGGCACAAGGTGGGGATTTAACTGGAACTCTGAAAACTGAACATTTAAATGGAGCTTTTAATAAATAACTTAAAGAACCTGATGGAACTGCAGCATATATTGTAGTCTGTTTGTGCCACAATTTTATTCACCCTAAAAGTGGCTTTAGCATACTTCATGGGAAACATTGAAATATTGAAAGTCAGGAAGGCTAGCAAGTTTATGATGAAAGTGGGAATCACTGATGAATATTTTGCATGCTTGCAAATAAAGTCTTCTAAACAAATCCTAAAAATAATCTATTGTTTTCCATTTCCCAATATCATATATTTCAAGCAAACTCATAATTAGATCCAACCCTAAATACAGAATACAGCAGTATCATAATAAGCCACAAGCAAACAACAGTATAATTGAAAACTTTGTCCATTGCTACACTCTTTTTGCATATTGTATTTCAGATGCCCTTTAAATTATTTAGAAAAACAACTAAGAGATTCTGCAATTGAATCCCTTTAAAAAATATGATGTAAACATCTGACCTGTTACTTTTGGGGTATTCCTTTAATTATATAGATAGGTACCATTAGGACTAGACTGGACTACCAGCACTGCTAGGGCTGCCAGATATGACAAAAATATATAGAACCTCTAGATGGGAGCACTACCTCCAGCTAGTGGTCATCTGCCTCTTTTGCATTCCCAATCTAGGTAATGATCTGGAGATCCAGAGACAAAGCAACCCCATGTCCGGTTGACTCTTGAAGCTCAAATAGAAAGAAGTCCTGCCCTTCCCCACCATGATTTCATTTCCTTTCAAATTCCCTGTCTTTCAATATTCACTCTTTCCTCCTTAATTGAAGTAGTGACACCTTCCCCCCACCCACTTTCTCTACACTTTAAAAAAAAACCTGGGCAGATGGCAGAGCCAAGTATAAAATCAGAATTCAAAACAACTGCATAATTGAAAATTATATCTTTCCACTTGATAAAATACATGGAACAAAATGTTTTAAGCTTTGCATCACATTTTCTATGTGGCTCAGAAAAATGGGGTACTTTCTAAATTTTCTTAGGAATGAAATGGATTCAAAAGATCTAAGACAACATTTTACCTCTTCATTCTCCCACGTCCTCCTAAAATGAGCTGAAGATTTTATTTTTACATCATCAAGAAGCTGCTACAAGGCCTGCATAAAACCTCAGAAGACCAAAATATGATCTTTTGTTTGTTTGTTTTACAATTTGTAAAATATGTTTTACCAATGCGTATTCCCCAAGCTTCAAGCAAGGTGCCTATCCCTGCTTACTGGTTAGGTGAATGTTATAGAAATATGGGCAATGTAGATTTTAGAAGAACTTCTTAAGATTTTAAAGCCTAGGATATTTTGCAAACTTCAAGTGAGAAGAATAGGAAGATAAGTTGCCCAAGGAAAGCAATTTGCACTTCCTCAGATGATGCCAGTGGAAATGAGTTATAATATCCTTAGGCCTGAAGTAATACTAAAGTCTAATTATAGCAATCAATTGAGTTTAAACTAGAAAAGCTCTAAGCTGATGTAATGAAGAAGTCATCAAGTGAAGAACAATAGACACTGAAATGCATGATAACCCTGCATTCATTATTGCCACTCAGATTTCATCCTCTTTTCACATATTCATTGTGTTTATCTGGTTCAAATAATTTCTTCAAAGTTAATACCAGCCCTTCATCAGCCTTGAAATGAAGGCACAAAATGCTAATTATCATCTGAGTTGCTTTTCTCAGAATTGGTCATCTTAAGTATTTGTTCTTTTCAAAATCAAGCTGAGGATCCAATTCATTATACACTTGAATGTGAAATATACCTTTTTTTTCTTTTTAAAAAGATCTGTCTCCTTTCAAGGACAGTTCATTTACTTATTTGTGACATTGTAAGGTATTGATTTTTCTATTAGTTAATAAATGTACTATCATTCGTTTGCTTATTTTGCTTACCTTGCTCCTTTCTCTTGCTGTTGTGGAAGTAATGCAGCTTGTGGCTTGAAGTTTCTCCAATTTTTTTGTAATGGTTGTTTTATTGATTTTAGCTAAACTTAATAAGGAAAGCTGAATAAACAATAAGTAACATGTTGAATAAAAATAACACTGAATTTTTATACAGAAAATTTTTGGACCATGCATCCTTTAAACAATAATAAAAGATATGAAAATTCAGGACCATACATTAAGTTCCAGTTAAATTGATTGATTGATTGGTCATGTCTATACACAAAAATCTAGTCAACTAGTGGTCAGTACTAAATTGCAATACTAAATTGCTAGGTAGGAGTTAATGGAACTCAAGAGGGGTTGGACTTAGATCATTTGTGGGATCATAACTCCAGGCTGATTTGTGTCTTTATTCTCAGACTCTGGCTTTCATCCTCCTACATTTTTCTATTTAGATACCATTTATATCTGGCACCATTATATGGCTTGTAACACAAAGAATTTTGGGATAAGCTGTTTTAGTACCACTTCCATGATTTTGTAATAATGATCTTATCAGGTGTTCTAATACTTCTCCATTTAATTATTGGTATTTTCATATCTTCTTAAAAAAGGCAAAGAGACAGTTGAAAAGTTCATCCAAAAATTGGATTCTAGAAATTATTTATTGCTTTATTGATAACTTTTCTTATTTTATCTGCTGTAAATATCCAGGGTTCTTTCTGGGTCAGAAAATCTGAAAGTTCTCAGCAGTCACAACACTCAATTTAAATAAAATATTTTCTTTTTCCATACATTCTTTTCCTGGAGCTAAGATCATGTGAACCTACCTAGAACATACATTAATAATATTACAAGTTTTAAAATCAAGTAACATAAAGTAAAAAAAGGAGAAAAGAAAATAAAGAAATCAAAGAGAAAGCTAAATGTGTAAGAAAGAAAGAAAAAGAAAGGAAAAAAGATATAAAGAAGTGGCTTTCAATCTTCCTTACAGCAATTATAAGTACTGTTATAAATTTACCTCTTGCTCTGGGGATACAGCATGATTCTCTTCTTTTTATAATCTATCCTGTCTAATCATCAAAGCAATAAATCTTAAGTTCATTTTCTGTTTTACACAGAGTACATGAGGATTTTTTTCAAGTAGCAATAAATGAAGATACTGTCTTTTTTTCTGATCAAAGAAGTCAATTTGGCCATCTCTGCAAGTTCTACCAACTTCATCAACTATTCTTCCACTGTGGGAAATGCCAAATCTTTCCATCTTTGTGCATAAAAAAACTTATACAAGAACACATAGAAAAATGTCATGACTTTTTTTCCAATTGTTCCTGTGTTGTTCCCTATTGTATATCACAAGGCTTTATTAGATTTCCATTAACAATATTTGAACTTTATATAAAGGATAAGTTAATTTATTCATTTTATAAAGTTTTCTCCAAGTTAATGTCTTCCAAAATTTTGAACAAGTTCCGTTCAAATTGTCAATTGCAGTCAGGAGGGGAGGAATCATACTTTCTAGAGACACCATCTCAAAGTCAAAATGCTGGGAATGGAATGCAATGGCTCACCAACCAGCCCGCCATTGAAGAAACAATTCCTAAAACAATTTATTCAAATATAATTGGACAATAAGAGACCAGCAAGGGGGAAGAAGTGGGAAGGAACTGGATGGGGAAACTTAATGGGAAAAGTTTGATGCCTGAACTTCAGTTCTGACTTTGCTATACTGTATAAACCACTTGGCTTTTAGTAAAGTATACCTTTCATTAAAAATGGAATTGAAGGTTTTTCTTGCCTAGAAGATCAGGTCAGGGCAGATCTGACAATTATACTGTACTATTACAAAAATCATTTAAGCATCAGATTGGAGTTAATATATTAATTCCAGTCAAAATCTATTTCCCAGTGATATTCTCTATTCTAGGAATTGATATACTGGCATTCTTCAGTCATTCAGGATTTCAATTTCTATAAGCCAAATCAAAGTAGCCGTGAGCTGGTATTACAAGCATTACAGTTCAAAGATCTGAGGAACTTCAAATTGCCTGTCAGAAAGGAATTATTTTGGAACTAATACTGGATATTTTTAATACAGTTTACTTGCCTGTAAGAAAAAATCAGTTGGTATTTTGATGTTTTCTTTTTTTTTCTTGAAATAATAATAATAATAATAATAATAATAATAATAATAATAATAATAATAATAATAATAATAATAATAATAATAATAATGTGACATGATGATCTACATTCAGTCTAATATAAATAAAGCCTTCTATTGATTGCTCAATATTCCTCCAATCCATTTAAATGAATAGCAATGCAATTTAGACATTAACAGTATAATTTCATATTTTATACAAATAAAAATTCACTGAAAGTTTGACAGGCATCAAATTGTCTATCCTTTTTTCCCCAATGATCATTTCCCTAATAATACTATGGAAAATCATTTATGTTAATATACATCTGAATGAACACACACACACAAAGTAAAATACACAGACCAAAAAATATCCATAATCATTAGTCTTTTTAATGAGTGTGAGGGGGAGGAAAAACTGAAACTGATTCAGATTAAGACAAAATAAGACAGAAAATAAATAGGTATAGATGATAACATACATATGTATCTTCCAAGTCAATGTTTTATATTTATCTTTGTTTTTCATGTACATTAACGTTTAACACTTTAATTTAATGCACTTTATATTACTGCATAATATTTAAATATTTTCTATTACCTGTTTGTTTTTGCTATTGCCTAATTACCATATGGAGAAGTTTTATCTGTGACTCTGAAGTTTCACAATTATCTCATCAAAATTATCGCAAAGGCTAAAATATTTTAAATGTGCTATGTTTACGTTTTTTATTCTTTTCAAAACTGTAATAAAAATACAATATGCACAACCTGAAGAAATTAGAAAGAGGAATAAATATTGAAAGAAAAGAAATGGCAGCACACTGAGTGACTGAAAGATCTGAACGGGAGAAAGAAGAAATCTCACAATATTTAAGGGCAGGGAAACAGAGAGACAAATGAAAATCAGACTTTCTACATTTATGGAATCAACATGTTAAGTTATAGAAACTGAGCAGAATCAACATGTAGATATGCTTGATGTTTTTTCAGTGCTCATCACTCAAAATGGGTATGGAGCCATTTGCCACGCCCTGGTCTAATTCCATTATAAAACAGTGTTTCTTGCAATATCACTTCCTGGTAAAGAGAGCAAAAAAAGGTATTAATTTTGGCTTTAATTTTATTACCTAAAATACATATTAAGTAGATAGTAAATTGCATTGTGATATTTGAGAATCTAGGAAAAAAAAACACAATATGGCACACACATGGAACTCAATAATTCTATCCATTTGAGTAAGTATTGAAAAAAATACTATGCTAGAAGCTTAGTCTATTTGTCTGTCTGTCTGTCTGTCTGACTGTCTTTCTAATTGGACACCCATCATAACATAAGATAACTCTGGGCAGATTAGAATATTAATTTTGCAACATTATTATTCATACTATTTTAATAACAGTGCAAGGAAACTGATAATTATGAATTATCAACAAACGTTACTTCTAATGAGAGCTAGTACTTCTTTTAATTGCTTTCAGTTACTGTGATACAGATAGTCCTTGACTTAAAACCATTCATTTAGTGATCATTCAATGATATAATGGCACTGAAAAGGTGACTGACTTATCACCATTTTTCACAACCATTGCAGTATCCTTGTAGTCACATGATCAAAATTTTGATGCTTGGCTACTGGCATATATTTAAGGTGGTTGCATGATCACCTTTTGTGAACTTCTGATGAGCAAAGTCAATGGAGAAGCCAGTTTCACTTAACAACCATGTTACTAACCTAACAATCACAATATTCACTTAACTGTAGCAAGAAAGGTCTTAAAATGGAGCAAAACTCACTTAAACAACCATCTGGTTTAACAACAAAAATTGGGGTCTCAATTGTGGTCACGAGTCAAGAAATATCCATAGTAGGGATTTTTATGATGGCTCTGTTGGCATCTGCTAGCATATTATCTGATGGTATTTCTGTACTGAGCCTTAGAATAGGTCTTGAGGATTGATTGTAACTAGTGTATCCATGATCTTATGCCTCACATCAACACCTGTGTTCTGTAATGGAGAGGATGGTAATGATGTTCCAGCTTCAGGTATTGGCTGCACATCCAGTTGTTTTTCCTGATCTTCTTGAATTTGGGATGTAATGTGTATTTGGTCTATCTCCAGTTGAGATAGCAGTTTCCTCTTCACTGTGTTGAAACATGAAGTAACTAGCTGTTTCTCAGTTAATGTGGATACAGGTCTTCTGTCCATCCATAGTTCCCCCAAATACTACATATATCCCTTTCATTAGGTCTGCTGTTGTAGAACCATTCTATCAGTTCCAGGTTCTCCTGTCTTGTCCCTGTATGGTTTGTTCCAGTAACTCAACTATTAGATATTTGTTCCTCAACATCTAACACAAAACTTGTTAATCTGGATGATGTCCAAGCCAGCATGACTCTTCTTGTTCATGTCTCTCTCTCTCTCTCATATTTTGAAGAAGGCAGATCTTTGCCCCAGAACCCCTACTGATAAGTATCAGCTGGGATTTAAATTCTGGACTCTCTCATCAAAGGCGGTGCTCTAACCACTATTCATTCCTTACATCTATCTCCTCCCTCTGTGTGTGTGTGTGTGTGTGTGTGTGTGTGTGTGTGTGTGTGTGTGTGTGATGCTTCAAAAATTAATTGGAAGAAGTGAATTATGTTCACCAACTCTCTGCTGTTTAGTAAAGCAGCCCATCTTCTTTTCAAACTTCTCTGTCTGGAAAAAACATCTTTGGAATGTGAGCCAATCCCTAGTAATATTTATTACAATCACAGATACACTCATTTCTCCCACTTGCACAGTATGAAATGGGGCTTTTGTGCAGTACTTTATTTTTTAAAGACAGATACCTTAATTTTTTCTAAATTTTTATTTTAAATTTCTTTAAAAGAGGCTGCTGTAAACTAAATAAAGGTATATGTTCATTTGCTGAACAATTACGTATATCAAATGTAGGCAACAATGGTTAGAATGCAATACTGTAGACTAACTCTGTATACTGCCAGGAGTTCGATTCTAACTAGTTCAAGATTGACTCAGCTTTTCATCCTTCCATGGTCAGTAAAATGAGGAGCCACCAATATGCTGCCATTGTAAACTGCTCAGAGTGTGCTGTGGAGAAGTATATAAGTCTAAATGTTATTGCCATTATATAAACATTTTATTTCCATAATTCATTGGAACTTTAACATTTTGATACTATGTACAAACTACTTCCCCTTCCTCATCCTGCGTTTCTCAGTGGTGCTCCAACCACCCTATCCATCATGTCTTGCTTAAGTTTCCCAACCCATTTCATGGATATTAGGCTGAGGAAACATGAGCTGGATAAGAATGTTCCAAGAGGAAATCACTACTTGGTTACCTTTTTGTGTTTCCATTCCATTTTGTTTTTGCTGCTAATATATTTAAACTTGAGCTCTTCCTGTAAAAAAAAAAAAACACAATGCCAATAAAGTATTTAAATTTTACTTATTAATTATTTAGCCTTTGATGACCTGACTTCAAGAACTTTTTAATTTTATAACCCTTCCAAGATTTCATGAATCAGTTTATACATATTTTACTTAGAATAAACTATTAAAAAACAAGTCATGGAATATTGTTGCTGCAGGATACATTATAGCTGAACAATTTGTTTCTTAATAAGCATAACGGTCCCCTTATTAAATAGATAGTACCAAAACATAGACATATGTTTTCTTCAGAAGATTGAGAAATTTTGAATTACTGTCTTTTTTACTTCAATAAGACAGAAAGAATTAATCTTTGTTGATAAATAGATCTATACTGGCCTCCCTGAATTTTTAAAATACCAGCAGAAAAAACAATTCACACACACACACACACACACACACACACACACACACACATATATATATATTCGTAGATTTTCTGTATATATATATACTTTGAGAAGCACGAGGCCGAAGACACAAGCCTGAAGATGACGAATGAGACTTCGTCCAAACGTCGCCAGGAAACTTCCAATTCTACGTGGGAGAAAACCCGAATAACCAAAGATCCACATACAAATACCCGCAAAAACCTCAGAAAACAAATATATATATATTTTACAGTGCTTCACAGGAATTTTTGTACCATAGGGCATTCCATCCTTTTGATAGACTGAGAAAGCAATTTTTCAGCTTCACATGGCTGATGGAAATGATAGGTCTTCAAAATGAGAGGGAACAAGCTTGTGCTGGATCTGTGCACACATGAGGAACGGGAGTGAGGAGCACCAGATCCTCAGAGAGGACAAGCCTTCATTTTGTTTTGTTTTTTTAAGTCTTAAATCAGCATTTATGCATTTGTAATAGTTTGGAAAACACATAAGAGAAAAATCCTTGGAAACAGAGATGAGAGGTGGCAGGGTTTTTTTCTCTTTTATTGCACTGCAATTCTTATGCAGAAAGGAAATGGTTCAAAAGACACACACAGGGAGAGAGAGAGAGAGAGAGCTGCTGGAAATCGTTCTAGTTCTCCCTTTGAGGAAACACTCATTTTCTTTGGCCACACCCCTTCATATCCCAGGTCTGACTGAGGTCCGCCTCTCCTGAAGTGCTGGGGCTTGTTTGTCACAGTTTGCAGCAGCAAGCATACACAAGTAACTGATTTAGCAGGATTCCATTATATATAAGAAACTTCTCTTTATATATAATATAACCTGAAGTAAGTATACAATACCAAAAGCTCTTTCAACATGGTAGAGAGAAGAAGAAAGCACAAGCAGACCAGAGGAGTGTCAGTTTCAGTTCCAGAACTGAGCACAGCATGTTGCTTTAGTACAAAGAGAACCTCCTATACAGAACAGTTGAGCTAAGCCACATTCAGACTCCTTGCTGTCTCCAGCAAATACTGTCAGTTTCCAAACAGCTCCCATTGGCTGATCTGTTGCTATGCCTATTCATTGGCTGACTTTGTTACCCATGTCTCTTACAAGTCATGAACTGTCATATACTGACATTGTTGGCCTGCCATTGAGGGCAAGTAAAAAGCGGCAACAATCGTCCATGGACTCACAGGCCCATATTTCATCTCTTGATTTTTTCATGGAACCTGAGGCATTGAATATTTGAGAAAATTACATCTCCTATGCAATGGATATGGCACAGCCTGTAGTTGTAAATGATTAATTAGCTTTTATTCAATAAGAGTAAAAAAATATCGTGCCTTTGATGTATTGATGAGTACAGAGTAGCAGAGCACAGATCTCTGCCCCAAAGACCATTTAAAATTTGGATTAGGATAGGGGTGGGCAATTATGGCTC
>JANHFJ010004108.1:29331-39990 GCA_032468195.1 Cerberus rynchops | reverse complement strand
TCAAATTCCAGGGTATTTTGCATAGATGTTTCTCCGTAAATCCGGTCAATCAAGCTTTCTCCTTACCAACTGCCTCCAGCACAATCTTGGCCGGTCAGATTCTTCTTTGAGGTGGCCATTTCTGACCACCGCTGCAACCACCTTCGGGAAAGGGAAAGCCAGCCGAGGAGGAGATTTGCGACTCTCCTCAACCCCGCTGGCAGCTCCCCCCTCTTCACCACCTCTGCGGGGTGGTTATAGCCCTGAAGCCAAACGGCTCGGGGCGCTCCAGCAGCAAGCACAGATCGAAACCGCACACAATCGCGGATTCCGACCTGTCGCTGAAGAAACCAAACCGGAAGCCAGAAGCTGAACATTTTTGCTGAATAAAGAACAATATATTTATTCTGAACCTCTTAACAAAGCACTCTAAATAGTCAGTGTTGTAGAGCAGAGATCTCAGCCTTCTTGTCTGGCATTGATTGAATGGCTTGCAAGCCGAGTGGCTTTGGGCTTACCTGAAATGTGTGCTACATTTGAACCTTTTGATAAGTGATTAAATGGACATAACCACTCACCGGCTTGGAACTCCTTCTGTTTCCTCTTCTCATGATATAAGGCAGTGGCCCCCAACATTTTGAATGGGGACCTGTTCCATGGAGAAAGGGTTTTCTGTGGACCAGAATTAGTGTGGTTTTGTGTGCTGTCTGCATACTGTGGATGGACTTCACTTGTTGCGCAGCCCACAACATGCAACCTGGCATGCTGTGGGCTGATGCCAGTCAATGGACCAGGGGTTAGGGTCTCTTTATATAGGGTGTCCTGCTTGATCAAGGGGTTGGGCTAAAAGACTTCCTAAGTCCCTTCCAACTATTCTTCTGAAACCAACATTGGCTAAAACACTGTTTGCCTCTCCCAGCTATCAACCAGCTCTTTTATCTCTGTTCCTTCTTTTATCTATTTCTTGGAGCATAATTCACCTCCAAACCATAACAACATTTCAATTGATTGGTTAAAAAACATATCTGCAATCCAAAATTTCTCTTTTTCTGTAATTGTATTGTGTCCAGAAATATCTGCATCTATTGCATGTTCTATTCATTCATTTATTTTCAACAGCATTTTCTAGTCTCAGAAAAAAAAACAGATTCTCCATTTTCAGGCCTTCCTTTGGTATATATAGTCATTATATATATATTAGCTGTTAGACATATTAGTAACTGATTAAGTTGCAAATATTAAACTCATCAAAAAATTGAGTTTTCTCAAAAAGATAATGCCCTCACTCAAGAAGGAATGTTGGAGAATGTAAAAGCTTGCATAGTTATATGAAACATTCTAATTAGTCCAAATAAAAACAAATGTTTAAAGTCATAGACCTATGTATCTTTTTCATATATTTTTTCCATACATATTTTGTTTTTAATATATATAATATACTTACACTGACTGACAGTACAGGTCCCGCTTTGTACATTGCATACCGATCTGTTCCAGCACATATATTGGGATAGTCATCACCAAGGCTTCCAATATCCAGTAGTTCAGCAATGTAGGTAATGAAAGTTTTCATCCGTGAAGGACTTCCTCCCACACATACAAACTAAGCAGAATTAAATAAAAACACATTCTTAGAAAAATGTACATTTTCAATGCGCACTAATATTAAAAATGATGGTTTCAAAAACTACCTAAACTAAAATGATTTCTAGACATTGCCCTATTATGAGCATTATTGTCTTCAAGTGTTTATTATAGGAAAATATTATGCAAGGTTAGAATACATACTTGACAAGTTTTCATAGCATAGGAAAGGTAGGTAGCAACCTGTGTGTCTCTCCCAGATTTTGTAAATAACAGCACTTATCATTTTTCATCCTTGGCCATCCTGCTAACAGTTGACTACATCAGCAGCAGAAATTAGGTTTTAAAATTTCTAATCTAGAGGAACTCAAATTTAGATTGAGCCTAATTGCACCCAAGCTCTGTACTGCCATATTAATTTATTTAATTTATATTTGGAATATATTGTAGAGAAGGTTGCTCACTGGAAAGATTGATATTGAAACTGAAACCTAATTATTCTGAATATTTAAGCAAGAATAATTAAGATTCCAACACTTGGAAAAAATAAAGACAATCAAGAAATGACAAAGGACAAAGTTTCATGGTGTTATCATTGCTGACACAAGCATGGATTTACAAGAAGCAATTATTGACAGATAATGCTAATAATATTGTACCTATTGGGTCACAAAAGAAACTGAACTGATTGGTTTGATAGATTATGCATTATCAAGTTGCTTTTTATTTCTGGCAACTACATAAGTTTTCTTCATGACTGAACAATTGAACAAAAATCTAGATTTCTCAGTTCTCTATTACAGATAACTGATTCCATTTTTTATAAACAATTCATGCATTTATTTTTATATGATCAAAAATCAAAGAATAAAGACAAAATATAAAGCATATTTTATAAAAAGCCCCATTTATCCTAGAAACTAAACATACCAGTGGATTGTTTTTGATCCAACAATTTCTAATTCCATAGCATGCATTTTTAAAAAAATATATAATCCTGCCTTATTAATTTTATAACTCAAGGTGGCAAACATACCCAATATTTCTTTCTTCTCCTAATTTCCTCGCAATCACTTGTGGAGTGAGTTGGGCTAAGAGAGAGTGATAGGCCCAAAATCATCCAGCAAGTTTTCATGCCTAAGCTAAACTCTGATCTTCCCATTAGGAAGTACCTTCCATATTTTAAACTTTTAAAATACCATTTAGTCACTTTTTTAAATTCTTGAAGCTTGAATTAGGAAATAGGAAACAGAGTTGCTTGATGAAACTAACTCAAGTGGTTCATTACTGGACATGATTAACTTCATTCTCTAAGAACATTACAATGCAAAACTCAACAATATACATGTAGCTGATTCAATTTTTCCATTGAGCACATTCATAAAGAATTTTGATGATTATTACTATATTTCCCCTCAATACTTGAAAGCAAGCTATATAGGTGTATATATCCAAGCTATAAGCATTCTTCGGCAGAAAAGCAGAAGAATGTGACAGAAGTATTTGGAAGTAGTAACTGGTAGATGCAGAATAACAATAGCACTTAGACTTATATACCGCTTCACATTGCTTTACAGTCCTCTCTAATTGGTTCACAGTGTCAGCATATTGCCCCCAACAATCTGAATCCTCATTTTACCAACCTTGGAAGGATGGAAGCCTGAGTCAACTTTGAGCCTGGTGAGCTTACTGTATAGGTCCGTGATGGAAAACGTATGGCACGGGTGCCACAGGTGCACGCAGAGCCATCTTGCTCGGCACACAAGCTGTTGGCCAACTTACCTCCAGCTGAACATGCACATGCGATTGCGCATGCACACATGCGCGATTGCAGAAACCCAGCTGGTATTCAGGCATGCGCGTTATTGCAGCAGGAAATCCAGCTGGTCTTTGGAGCTCTCCTGCGCATGCACATGCGATTGCTCATGTGTGAGTGCCTGCGTGCAGCACACATGCATTGGATGTGCAAAAGCTGCATGCATGTGCAGGTGGTATAATTTCATATGCAGCACAAATGTGGATGGCACACGCAAAGCATGTACTTTTCAGCACTTGGTAAGTAAAAGGTTTGCCACTACTGGTATAGGTAGTTCTTGACTAGATAGAACATAAAGGAGCCTGCCCATTACAGTTGCAAGCCATAATGGTCCTTAAGAGAGGCAGCTATGTGATCATCTCTTTTAGCAATCTCCACCCCTGCTTTCCCCACTGCAGACATTAAGAAACCACACAGATCATTAAGCAAAGCACAAGGTTTAGGAGATAAGGGAGGTCTTAGGGGATAAGCGAGGTCTTAGGAGGTCCAGAATAGGCACAGGCTCACACAGCAGCAGCTGTGGGGGAGATAGGTGCAGCATCCCTGCAGTCAGTCATAAGGGCAGGTGTAACGTGTAAGGGGGGATCTGTTTTATTTGACTGCACATCATTTAAAACATCTTCCAAAGCATTTTGAAACAAGGCTAGTGACCACCAGGAAGAAAATAAAAGACCCCATTAAAATAAGTAATGTCGATTATTCCAAGATCATTTCGGCTTGATGAGAGATAAGAGGAGTTCCAATTTACCAGTAATTGATTATCATATGTTGTCTTCACCTTGCTTATCTGGTGGTCTGCTTATTACTTGGGGAGGAAGAACACAGATAGTAGGGCTAGGACAAAAGGCCAGTCTTTGATTAAATCTTTAAAGTACCAAACATCTGTATCTCTACATTCTTGGAGAAAATGTCCCCCCCCCTTTACCTCTTGGTGAGACGACTGCTTTGATAAAATGATTGGTGGGACATAAAATAAGCCTCTTCCTCTTGTCCCAAGCTATTCGATTTTTAAATAGATTCTGCAAACTTTATCTCAATCCATTTCTGATATTGTAGCAGCAGAAGAAAAAAGACTCTCATAGGACTTGAGTGCAGAATGGAAAGAGAGAACAATTGCTTTCATTTAACAGTCTTGAGCCATTTTCTTTCTTACCTTTATATCTCCAAATAAGGCAGGAAAATCATGAGTACTAGTCCCAAGGGCAAAATGATATAAGACGTCATCTTTCATTTTCTTAAGATGTGGATTAGGGACACAAACTCTGGCATTTCTATCAATAAACAGTTAAATAGATTCGTAATCTCAAAATAGCTACAATCAACCAAGGCTAGTGTAATATCTAAATTAGTATATCTCTTCTTGAAAATTTTAATTTCACTGGTATCATGAATATGGTGCATCTTTGTACGATCAAGTTTCTTATGCACTATGCTGAGACACTGAACAGATTAAGTTTTACTCAGTGTAAAACATTTTGATGCAATTCTTTTGCAAAAAATTTAATTATGGAAATTGCCCACTACCTATTGAACTATGGTCAAGGAGTAATTTCATGACATATTAGAGGGAAATTTAATATTTTGTTCTCAAAAATGCCCATTCAAGATCAACAAATAATATTGCAGTAATAAACAGTGATAATTGTCATACATTGCACTTTTTTTAGAACACCTATTTCTATGATAGATAGATAGATAGATAGATAGATAGATAGATAGATAGATAGATAGATAGATAGATTTGCTCCATTCCTTATTTTTGAGGTATTGTGTCTAAACTCCGTTTAATTCTTACTCTGCACATTGCTTGTCTTCTGTCTTTTTCTTCAGAGCATTGTTAGTAGCCATTCTATTTCCTCAAACCCTGAATGGGGAAAGAATGGAAACGGAAAGTTGCACCAAACACTACACAGATTATGCAAATAAGGAACCGGTTTTTGGAATAAAAAAACCGATCTCAGTATACGTTTTATTGAGAATGCACGTTTACCCAGCACGAACACATTTTCCAGAAACCACATAAAATCACTGTTAATGCAACAGAATTGAGCAACAGAGCGCTTCCTGCACGTCGACACCTCACGTTGGTTTCCCATCCTGGTTTTTATCCCACGCCAGTTCCTTCTAAGCAGATCGGCTTCTTTTGGGTGGGGTGCGAATAGGGCGTGAGAGAAACAATCCTACAAGTCGGATAGATCCGGGGCTTCAAAATACAGGCCGATTACTCCCGGTAACAATGGGGCGGGGCGGCCGAGTGGCCGCGCAACATAATAATGGGCATCTCTTGGTGGGCGCTGGGTCTCGCTCTGTTCTCTCGCGCCGCCGACATGGCAAAAGCAAAAGGCTCGGGAGGAAGTGAAAAGAGTTTTTTACTTTCCTACAAAATCCCTTCAGGGACCCTCGATGAAGCAGCCCACTCGGTCATCCCACCCTTCTTTCGCTGCCCCTCTTCTCAGCATCCTTACCTGAGAAAGCCCAAAAAGAAGTGAAAGGAAAGAAGGAGGCCGCCGACCCGTAGAGCGCAGCGGGGCAGATGCGCGTGCGCACGCTTTTCTTCTAAGCCTGTGGAAAAGCGAGGAAAGTTGCAGGCTGGTGAAGATCACAGAGCGGCTGTGGTAGTCCTCTGTTTGAGCATGCTGGAAATCGCTTGCTTTATTCAACGTCCTCGCTGATGCAACGAATCTTACAAAATTTCTTCTTAGTCATCCTTACTCTTGACGATCTAGACTGGTCAATTGAGGAGACTGGCAACTAGTATTAGGACCTTGTGGCTTTGTTTTAGGAGACTTCTGGTCTTTTAAGGGGGCAAGAGAAAGAAAGCTGTGGATTTGGACCTGCTTTGCCTTTTTGAGAAAACTATGTGTTCACCATGCTGCCAATTATTTGGTGATGGCTTTTTGCGGCTGGCCTGTCACATCATGCTCTAACTTACTTCTTTCTGTCATAGTTGTGGAACAACCACCTTGAGTGGAATCATATGCAAGCAGTACAAAAATATCAGCTAAACTGCATCAAGCTCTATAGCAAAATCTCCTCCTCCTATTATTCAGTTTAACTACCATACCTACATATTTTAATGACATAACATAAAATAATGGATCAGAGAATCAGCCACAATACTCAAACAGAAGTAGGTCGATCTTATTGTGAGTCGAAATACAAGAGACTCATGTTCTTCTTTGGCCCAATTCAAAGACATCTTTGAGTCAAATCAGCAACCAGGTACTAAAGATGTCTTATTGATGGCCAACAAAATAACAGAGATGGAAGAGACATTGGAAGTCTTCTACCCTAACCTCTTGTTCAAGCAGGAAGCCCTATACCTGTGTTGGTGAACCTATGGCACATGTGCCCAACTTGGCATGCAGAGCCATCTCTGCCGGCATGCCAGTAGTCAGCCCAACTAACAGACTGCATATGCGCGCACGTGTGCATGACTCTGTGACTGCACACACATTAAAAATGGGGCACTATAATCATGTGCAACTGCGCACGATCTAAAAACAGCATGTGAGTTGCATCTTGTGAGGGAGAGGAGTGAGTTGGGGGCGGGCTCTTCCCCTTGTTTGCCTGTCTAGGCAAAGGGCGCTCATTGCTGACAACTGTCAAGTGCCAGCCGCCCGCTGCCACCTTCGCCATGGCCAAGGCTGCACGCCTCCACTGCCCACGGGTCTCCAGGTTGCTGTGCCCGAACTTCCCATGCCTGCACAGAGATGGAAGGGCACACGGTTCTGCCGACCACACGCCCGGCCTCACATTCCACTGCCCCATGAGAAGATTGCCCCACCAGCCCCCAGGAACAAGCGTCATGCTGGGAAGGTGGCGTGGAGCAGGACGGCCGCCTAGGAGAAGATTGCCTGCAAAGCTGCCAGCTGCCAGCTGCCGGCAGCCAGAGGCGTGCTGGGAGGGTGGCCGGCAGCAGAGTGGGGAAGGGCAGCCACCTGAGAGCAGATCGCCCCCAAAACTGCCAGTAGCCAAAGGCAGCTGGCAGTGGTGTGGAGAAGGGCAGGCCGCCCGAGAGGAGACCAGCCCCAAAGCTGCCAGCCGTTGGAGGCGTGCTGGGAGGGCAGCTGGCAGTGGTGTGGGGAAGGGACCATGTAGCTCCCAGGCACCGGCAGTAACTCTGCTGAGAAAGGGCAAGCCAGTTGGAAGGGGTGAGGTGGTAGCCACCCCTCTCCCTCCTGGCTGCCCTGCTGCCCACCTATCGCTGCCACCTCTGCTGCCCGCAGCTTCCTCCATCAGGCCCGTCCAGGCATGCAGGAGGCCGTCCGGCCCTGTGGCAACAGGCCTTGCTTCCAGCACATTCTCCCACAACAGCAGCCCATGCATCTCGGAAGGCAGCACCTCCCAAGACATGCACCCTGCAGCCACACCATCCCATGGCCGCCCCAAACCTCCAGCTCAGCCTTGAGTGTCGCGTGTGACTGCACATGTGCGGATGTTGCACATGGCTGCACATGTATGAGTTCTGTGCATGTGCATGTCTACGCATGTGCAGAACATGCAGGCATGCAGTGTGCACGCGCTTTGCACATGCACTCACATTTGGCACTCAGTGCCAAAAAGGTTTGCCACCACTGCCCGATACCATTTCAGACAAATGGCAGTCCAGTCTCTTCTTAAAGCCTCCAGTGAGGAAGCACCCACAACTGAAGGCAAGCTGTTCCATTGATTGATTGTTTTCACATCAGGAAATTTCTCCTTAGTGCTAGATTACGTCTCTCCTTGATTAATTTCCACCCATTGCTTTTTTCTTGCCATCTGCTGCTTTGGAAAATAGGTTGATCCCCTGTTCTTTGTAGCAGTCCCTCAAATATTGGAACATTGCTATCATGTCACCCCTAGTCCTTTTTTTCACTAAACTAGACATACCAAATTCCTGCAACTTTTCTTCAAATGTTTTAGTCTCTAGCCCCCAACCAATCATGTACCAGTTCCATGACAGAGAATTAAGCACCACACAAACTGATACATAAAGTATAAATTGTTCAAAAAGATAGGGAAAATGCTAAAGGTAGACATTCTATAAAAGAATATCTTTTCACATATGGTGAATTGCAAGTGTACTTGTAAAAGTATTTTTTGTTAATTTGTTCATTCATTTTGTTTGCCACATACGTATGTAATCACAAGCTATGTACTTATAAAATATTTGTAATATCAAATATGTGATATGATTTAGAGGTACATTTGCAGAACATAATTTATTCTGTTTTTTTGCAAATTAAAATGTGTGGAATAGACTGTTAATGTAGATGAAACAAAAACATGATGTATAAAGTTATATACTTCTGTGAACTTTGCTTAAGAAATTCAGATAGTCACTTCAGTTATTCCAGAAAATTCACTTAAAAATAGATAATATCCAAAAATTTGAAAATACACATACCACACCAAATACACTAGAGATCAACTAACCAAAAAAGCATTTTTCAATACTGAGTGTCCTATAATTCAAAGAAAAAATGAATGCAATTTACAATCAAATGAAAATCAATAGCATTATTAGAATGATTGTGGAACTGTGTTTATGCAACATAGTATAAGATTGACTTAGAGGAAGGATGTATTGTTGTAATGATTTCAGTAGTTAATGTTCTGGCTGTGGCAGTGCTAGTAAGCTAGGGAAGTTGCATCAGCTAACTTCATCCTCATCATATTATCTAGACACTTAGAGCATATGTGAAGACTGCAAGAGTTCATGTGCAAGAGAGGGAATTCATAGAATCATATGACTGGAAGGGACCTTGGAAATTTTCTAGTCCAAGGCAGGAGGCCTTATTCCATTCTGGTCAAATGGTTGTCCAATCTATTGCTGTAAACCTCCACTGATGGAGCACTAACAACTCCAAGAGACAAGCTATTCCACTGATTACTTGTTCTCACTCTCAGAATATTTCTCTTAACTTCTACATTGGGTCTCTCTTTAACAAGCTTCCACTAATTACTTGTCTTCCCTCTAGTGCTTTGAAGAATAAGTCAATTTCCTGTTCTCTGTGACTGCCCCTAAAATACTGGAAGACAGTTATCATGTCACCACTAACCCTTCTCTTTGATATGTTAGACATACCCACCTCCCTCAACTATACATTATAATACTATTTAGTCCTTTATGCCCTTTATCATCTTTGTTGCATCAGTTTTAGGAGTTATTCACATCTCTATCATGTAAGATTTGGTTATTATGTCTGAAAATTCCAATAAGGATGAAACTGATCATGTAGTGCCTCCTAATGGCCAATGTAACTAAAAATACCACAAAGGACTAATGCTCTGTGAAAGTAATACAGCAAACATCCTCTTTGCTCTCAATGTTTAAGAAAAGAGAGATTGTATATACAGTTCTGAGAGAACATTTTCAAAAAATCTGTATACTGTATAGTAATAAAATATATGTTAAGTAAGTGAGAGTTCTTTCCTGTTGAAACTAATAGAAATGCAACCACTTCTCAAATATTTGTTACCAATACAATTAGTAATTGCAGTTTACTGATGATTTTGTTAATGACAAGAGTGTTCAAGTGATTTTCTAGATGTTTTGAAATTGCACGCAAGGCAACTATTGCTATTGGTATTATCTTTACTTTCTTTTGCCACAGTTCTATTTCTATTTGCAGGTCTTTATACTTTATGATTTCCTCCATTTTTTTCTCTTTTATTTTGGTGTCTCAAGGTACTGCAATGTCCAGTATCCAGACCTGTTTTATCTTTTTTGTCAAGTGTTAAGTCTGGAAAGTTATGTGGCAGGTGCCTGTTAATTTCAATTTTAAAGTGCCAGAGTACTTTAGCTTCTTCATTTTCTTTTACTTTCTCTATTTTATGGTCTCACCAGTTCTTGCTTGCAGACAAATAATATTTCTTGCAGGTATTCCAATACATCAGGGGTGTCAAACTTGATTTCATTGAGAGCCACATCAGGGTTGTGAAAAATCAAGCTGTTAATAAAGAAACCTGCCTGAGAGGAGCTGGCCAGCTGCCTAAAGGAAAACCTCCTTCTTGGCTTTTCAATTTAAAGCATCTCAGTTTTTTCCTTTTCTTTGCCAACGATCTCCCAGCTGAAAGTGAACAGTTTCCTTCTAAAAGCTCTTAATGGCAGTGAAAGAAAAAAATATATTTTTCAATTTACCCAAATTAGCCACTTTCAAGCTGGCTGGGTTACGTGGGAGGCAGGCAGATTCGGGATTTTCTCGCAGGCTCTGCAACAATCAGAGCTGTTCACTTGGGCTGCAGTCTGAGCTGCACCAGGATGCAGCCACTCTGGATTCTGGAGTTGAGCCTCG
>JANHFJ010004105.1:211775-225863 GCA_032468195.1 Cerberus rynchops | reverse complement strand
CCTGGGTAATTTCCAATGGTGGTGCCATTGCAAGGGAAAATGCTTGAATATGAGGCCTGCGTACAACCACAGCCTTTGCTCTCCTGTCAGTGATCCATTCAGAGATGCTGTCTTCAAGTTCAGGATATAACAGATGCTGACCTGATCCAATTTGTGCTTCTTGGCATTTCCCTCATGCTCTTGTTGACTGAGATTATCAGACTCTGCTCTCCATTTTCAGATTATATGGAGATCCAACTTCTCTTTGCAGAAAGCCATCACATTTTTGCCCTGAGAATCCTCCATGATTCCTTTCTTGACTTCCAGAGAGTAGCTCTTTCTTTTTAAACTTTTAAACTCAAGAAGCAGCCTGGTGGACAGGCGAGGAGCGTTGGGTGAGTTGGTTGCTCCTTTCGGCCGCGAAAGAAGTGGCCCGGTGGCCAGGCCAGACACATGGGGTGAGTGGGGCAAGTACCCCTCTCCCCACTTCTCCCTCTCACCTCACCTCTTGCTGTCTGCACTGTGACATGAGAAAATGGCAGGAACCGGCCATGCGCTTAAATAGGGCCAAATTTTGCTGGTCGGACTTAATTTTAATGCATGCGCATAAAACAGTGCTGGGTCTTCTTTTGGGGGTGGGTCATGTTTTAGGAGAAACACGGAATATTGACACACCACGTGTTCATACAGGGCTGACTCTATTAAAGAAAAGCAGCTGTGATGGGGTAAAATGTCACTCAGAAAGTGTGGTTTTCTTCTCAGATTTCATTGTAGTAATTTAACATAATTTGAAATTAGTAACATGCTTCTTCCTTGCATCTCAGCTAATAAATACTGAACTGTTTAACTGCATCATTTAATACAAAGAGTTTCTAGGAGATTACAAGGTCTCTTTGATAATGAAATTCATATTAGGATTTAAATTAGCTATTGTCTTTCACCTCCTCCCCTCCCCTCTATAAATATGATATTTGCATAAATTGTTTAGTTTTGTTAAGTAGGAATGAACATCTGGTATTTGTTTACTTTCATTTTCATGAAAGTTTCACTTTCATATTTTCTGATTACAGTGCTGGCTTTCATAATTATTTTACTTATATTTAATTAATTGGTGTTGCCTTGTATATGTCTAAGGATTATATATTCATGGTCGGATACATGAGGTGTAATTTTTAATTTTTCTATACATACTTTTATATATAATTTTTAATTTTTCTATATTTAAGCTGCTAAGAATTGCTATGGAATCAGAGGTCTGTAACACTGGAGAAATAAAGAAATAAACACCAAATATGGCTTGTTTGGCTTCGGCATGCTTGTTGCATTAATCCAGATATCTAACACGCTTTTCTAAAAATATGAAGTTGTAATGCAGGGCTTATCTTCCAAAAGGTATAATTGAAAAAATGTATAGTGGTTGAAAATCCCTTAGATGATAAGCAGCTAACAAACTCATAATTCATGCTAGTTTTAGGTCTGAAAATGTTTGCTTTATCTATTGTTCTAAAATCTTATGGACATAACTAGTTAACATAAATAAATAATTTTTACTCATCATTAGTGTAGTATCCAGATTCTCCTACCAAAATGTCCTTGCATTACCTGTACAGGTACTCCTTGACTTAGGGACACAATTGAGCCCAAAATTTCTGTTGTTAAGTGAGACATTTGTTAAGTGAGTTTTGCCCCCATTTTACAAACTTTATTGCCACCGTTGTTAAATGAATCACTACAGTTAAGTTAGTAATATGGTTGTTAAGTGAGCCCATTGACTTTGCTTTTCAGAAGGTCGCAAAAGGTGAGCACATGATCTTGGGACATTGCAACTGTCATGAATATAAGTCAGTTGCCAAGTGTTTGAATTCAATCACATGACCAGTCGTGTGAAAAATGATCATAAGCCCCTTTTTTCAGTGCCATTGTAACATCAAACAGTCACTAAATAAACTGTTGTAAATTGAGGAATACATGTACTAAAAGCAAAGGCAGAGGGAACTTTATAGAAAGACTTGATGGTTGAGAATTGTTCCTCTACTGAGAAATTTCATTTGCTTAAAATTTACTTAGTAGAAAGCAATTCTCCACCCTGATTCCATTATTGACTTAATATAGTAAATTATCAGACATCAAACCTCAAACAGTTCTGCTGATACTGGTAGTTGTGTGCCACAACAGGGCAATAATAAACATAATAGCTGTACCTTTGATTCATAATTGTATTTTGTGCTGCAGTATTTATGCATTGTTAAACTACCATTTTTATGTACTGAATTCATTGGTCAGAATGAGGCAGAGCAGTGATTTACCCCCTCTTCTCACCAACTCAATTCACAAATCAATTGTCATGATTAAGGTGTACAGGCTTAACTGCTGATTCAAAGCCTGAAAGCAATGTTTACTACTGAGTTATTTGACTCTAGCAAAGGCTCCAGTGAGGGGGATGCAGGGAGCTTGGGTGGAACTACAGTAGAAAACAAACTCTATGATTACAAATAGAATTGCAGGTGAAACAGAAAGCCAGGAATTAAATTATTAGCACATCCCAAAGAGAGATGTGTCATTCAATAATTCCAATAGTTCATCGGGCTTTTTAAATAGTGCAAAATGATGCACCACTGAGATAATTTCCTATCATTTAAAATGCAAAACAGATTCTACAGAAGAGGGCTAAATCACCATACAAAATAAAAATTCTGCTTATCAATCTGCAGAAAAATACTCAGGATTTTTTTTAAATTACTGAATATGTAACCCATTTTAATATGAATTACTTACTGCCACACTTGACAACAATTTGTCCTGTCTTGGTTTCATCACAGGTTAGAATCTATACGAGTTTACCCTTGAAAAGTGTCCAGAAGCCTCAGTTAGATTGCAAAACTGCAGCTAGGATTATAGGAGCACATAATACTGAGATAGTTTTATAAGTATGCTGGAAGGTCTCTGTTGGTTGTGGATAGCTTTCATTTGGATGAATAGATTAAATATTCATTTTTGTTGGTTGCTGCTATTTTAAACATGCAAAGAACAATCACATGTTTAAATGTAAAATTCCTTCCAAAACAACTTCATCTATTTGATTAGTTCCGGTTCTATGAAAAGCAGAAAAAAATCAATAGCCAGGTGAAGAAGGTTATATGAACATCACCACTGAAGCACCTTAAACTGGAAACTGATGATTGTCTCAGGGTAAATCTGATATTTGCACAATTGTATATTTCCAGTATTTGAGGGGCTGCCACAAAGAAGAGAGGTCAATGTATTTCCAAAGTAGCAAGGCAAGACAAGAAACAATGGTTGGAAACTAACCAAGGAGAAAAGCATCCTACAACTAAGGAGAAATTTCCCAATGGTGAGAACAATTAATAATGAAAACAATTAACATTCCTAATGATGAGAAAGAATGGCTTACCTTCAGAAATTGTGGGTGGTCCAGCACTGGAGGCTTTTAAAAAAAGACTGAACAGCCATTTGTCTAGAATGATATAGGGTCTCCTGCTTGAGCAGGTAGCTGGACTAGAAGACCTCAAAGATCCCTTCCAACTCTGTTATTCTGTCTGCATGAGTATTTTGAAATCACTGTCTGTTGTACCACATCTCAATTTTTCTCATTCTCGGAAACCATTTTTCCATTTTAAAAAACATTCCCACCATTATTTTTTTTTTAGTTTAACACTTTGTGGCTCTGAGCCAATTATCCCAAATATTATGTGTTACATCTACATGGGATTTAACTGTATAAGATTCCTTAACTTACCCTCCCATACAGAATACGTTTTGGTCTAATGCATAGCCAAACAATACTCAGTAATTGGCAGTGCTAGGCATCATCCATCTGTCTGCATTCACAGATCCCACCAAGATTTCACTGCTCAAATTAGGACTTGCTGTTCCTCAACTCTCTTATCCAAGTTCAAGGTGTGATTCCAGCTATGTTATAAATAGTAGAAGATGCTTTATTATGTGCATTACCCCAAGGGCAATCAACATAAGGTAATGGTGGGAGGAACCTTATCAATTTTGTTCTGTACCATATATGGTATTAAGGAGACACCAAGTCTGGGCGCGAAGAATCAGAGAGCGCGAGAGAATCCTGCTCTCTGATTGGTTAAAGCGCGCATTTGTAAATAGTATAAATAGCTGTCAAATTGCCTGTTTCCCTGTTCTTGCTGAGTGCTTGTGCCTGTAAATAAAGAGCTGATTTCACTGACACTGCGTCCAGCCTCTTACTCTCCGAATAAAACAAATTTACCTTCTGATGAATGGAATAAATAAGAGATACTGTGACTGCCCTTGGTTATAATTGTCATTTTTGCCAGTGGGTTGGTGACTTGTTATCAAACTTCCAAATTTGCCCATTTTTATATATTCTGCAAAAGCCTTGCTTTCTGCTGTTTTAAAAGTAAACCGTGCATTTTGAGCAAACGTTAGCTTGATGAGTATTGCTAATTATCTGTTGTGTGTAACCAACCATTCAAAATTCATCTCCATGCATGCAAGAGAGGAGACCGATGAATTTTCTGTTCAGAGACTTCATATCCAGATTTTCTGAATCTCATTTTAATAAAACAAAAGCAAGCAAAAAAGAAAAACATCCACCAGAAGCAAATACAGAGCAAGAGCAAGGGTGATAACACCCAAAGTACAGTTACCAAAATTGTCATTGGTCAATAGAGACAGGATTAATGTAAAGCAGCTAATGTTTATCTTGAGGTCTCCTTGAAAATCTATCACATTGCTATAGGAGCAATCAACATCCAGTCTATACTTATGATGAGACACTCTGGGAATTCTGTTGTTGGTCACAAATAAAATGAATGTACTGTCAAGTTAAATTTATGTTAAGAACATTTATCTTCCCAAATAAGGTTAGCCTAAAGTGATTGCCATTTATTATAATCTATAGCTATCTCAGCAAGTGGAGTGCTGGTATTGATCTTCATCTTTCAATATTTCTAGGAATTTTCATTCCTAGAGTATCTAATTTGGATGGGTTGCCATTTATACAGCATTTTTCCCACTGCCTCTTGTCAAGGTAAGCTTCTGCTCATTGTTGTTATTTCTTCCATCCATGGAGAATAATAAGATGGAGGCAAGAGAAATTTTCACCTAAGTTGATCTTTAGTAGATCTTTCTTAAATGTTTTGACATTTTTGTCACCTTCTCATTGTTCTTTTTCACTTATTCTAGCCTACAGCTTTGATAGTCCTGTGGCTATTTTAAAGCATGGAAACAATCCTATTTTAACATGCTTTTAGATGGTAGTGAAGCATTCTTAAAGTCAATTCCATTAGTTCCATTAGACATTTCATTTGGATTTTATTTTTTTCCAACGTTGCAGGAGAGAAAAAAAATAAATGCATGTGAAGAATTGTAGCAAATGTTTATTAAATGCCTTTTAATTAAATCAATTTTAATTGTGATGCTCATTTGTGTTGACCTCAGCCACTTGTGGGAACTCAGAAATAAATGATCCCACACAAAGTTCAAGGTTATCTCTCAGTCCAGAAAACTATGCAGGAATACACAAATACATACCATCTAGTAAACTCAAAGCAATCTGCTACAAATAATAAAGCTCAAATTATCCTTAACCATGTTACTCTGGACTCTCTTTCTATATTCCAACTTGTTATTACTGCTGCTATGTGTGAGAGAACACAGGGATTGTTTTCTAGAAACAAGCATCCAGTTCTTAAAGTAAAACTTAATTTGGGGAGACACATGATATGGCAATCTATATTTCAGACTATAGCATGTAGTAATTTTCCACTGAAAAGGGCAGCTAGTCAACAAGAATGGATACCTGCAGTTGAATGTACTTGCTTCAAAAACAGGAAGACAGGAGAAAAGAACTAAATGTTGATTGTTTTTTTCCCCTCAAGCTACTTTATGATCATTTTTTCTCCTAGTAAGATCAACAATGATCCTGGTTTGTTTTTAGAAAGGAGAGACAGACTTGATTTGTGAACAGCTCTTTTTATTAATCAGACAGACACTCCAAACCGACTGAACAAACAGGGAACTATTCAACTATTTATCGTATTTACAAATTTACATCTTCCAATCAGAGAGCAGGATTCTCCCGCTCTCTTTATTATAATTGACAAACTGCTTGTCTCCAAGCACACCATATATGGTATGCTGTCTCCCAGCACACCATATATGGGTACAGAACAGATCCCAGCTTGGTGTGTGTGTGTGTGACAGAGACCACTATCATTAGTGGCAAAGTTTTATGTAGAAGAGAAAAGAATATATACACAGTATTGTAACTTAGAAAACTTAGAAAACCAATAGTGAATTGTTTGATTCTGTTAACCAGGCATGATTCTAAATAATGAAGTGCATATAATAAGTATTATGGAACAACAGCACTAGCACTTAGAGTTATATATCACTTCATAGTGCTTTACAGTCCTCTGTAAGCAGTTTACAGAGTCAGCCTATTGCCCCCACCAATCTGGGTCCTTATTTTACCAACCTCGGAAAGATGGAAGGCTGAGTCAACCTTGAGCTGGTCAGGATCAAACTGCTGGCAGTCAGCAGAATTAGCTTGTAATACTGCATTCTAACCATTGCACCACCCTGACTCTTAATAAGTAATTAATAAGTACTATTAAATAGTAAATAAGCATTTATTAAATACTTTAATACACGAAGAAAGATATGAATAACCTATGCATTTCCTAGCTTAAAAAAAAATCAGGTGACATTTTAGCCCTACATAAAGGGGTGGATGAATGGATTTCAACTCCTTGCAATTAAGCCCTTCGCAATGTCCTGAAACAACACTTTGACTTAGCCATGATAATTATGTGATTATCTAAAACCACTGCAGCTCTTAAAAGCATCAGCGTTCCACATTAATTTTCTTCACACAAGTTATACATTTAACTGTGCTGTTAAAGAGATTGTAGCAGTCACCCATAGTCTCCAAAAGTAGGGCAAAAAATAAAAATTGCCTAAATGATTAGTACCTTTTCGTTATACATACATACTGATACATACATACTAAATGTTTAATGCAATCAAAAAGCTAAAACAGCTCACCAACAATGAAAATATAAAGTTTGAGGATTTTTAATTTAAACTGAAGGGATGTGAGGAGACAAATGCCAAGAATAATGAAAAACAATAGACAACACTATACTTTGACTTGCTCTTGTTTCATGCCAGAATTTATGACTATCGACTGACACTTGACACTATCTGTAAATAAATTCAGACCTGATAAATTGATAGCTTTTTACAGAAGACTTTGCCAAACTACAAATAGTCCTCAACTTATATATGTTTAATGGTTGTTTGAAGTTATAACCAAATTGGGGGAAAAAAAGTGACTTATGGCCAGTTCTCACATTTATTTAGAAGCCTCAGTGGCGCAGTGGTTAGAGTGCAGTACTGCAATACAGCAGTACTTCTGTCCGCTGGTTCAAATCCCACTAAGCTCAGGTTGACTCAGCCTTCCATCTTTCCAAGGTTGGTAAAATGAGGACCCAGACTGTTGGGGGCAATATGCTGATTCTGTAAACCACTTAGAGAGTGGTGGAAAGCACTATAAAGCAGTATATAAATCTAAGTGCTATTGCTATTAATTTTTATTTGTTTTATCTATATTTGACTGCTGGCCTTATGGATACCATCAAATTTTGATTTGATCGGATCTAAATTGGCCCTGTAATCCTGAAATTTCACAACAGCGGAATAAATAATGGAAAAGATTCAGAACCCAAGTAAAGCCATTTTTTTCCCATTTGTATTCAGTGTGCAAGCCCAATGGAACTAGCACTACAGAACATTTGGGATGTTCTGCTAAAAATGCTATTTGCTATTGCTTTTTTGAGACATGGAACACTCATCCAAAGATATCTGCTGAGTGAATTCAAAATTGACTATTTATATCTTTGGAGAACGCAATCTGTCATGATTGCATTGAATTCTTTTAAAGTCACAACAGGATTTTTCTTTCAACAGAAAACAATTCTGAGCCACTCCAAAATATTCCACAAGTTGCCTCAATAAAGCTATGGCTATACTTTGTGTTATCAAAGTCTTTATGGACTTATTCATTATTTAGGGACAATTTGGCAATCTGTTTTGGTGAGGATGGAAAGGGAAATGAAAGGATGCTAAGTACTCTGAATACTGTGGAATATTAGCATGCAGTAAGATTAGGGCTCTGCAGTATTTCAGATTCAAAGGCCAAGGGGTGTTTCAGAGTGTCCAGGGATGAACAGATGGCCATCTGCAATTCTTTAAACTAAAGTTATCTTTCCTCAGGATTGAGCTGCAGCTGTGAAAAGCAGCTTTAAGTTCAAGTTTAAAGAATTGCAAACTTTGATGCACCTTTGGGCCTTAGAATTCACAGCACAGTGCAGCCCTGCTAAGTTTATAGAGCTTTCCCTCTTATTTTTTTTTCTAAAATGCTCTCAACTTTTTATTTTGAGTGAATACTTTCTATTGTAATATTTGTGTTTTGCAAATTCTGATTGCCAGATGGTTTAGGTTGGAAGAACAAGGGGGGGGGGGGGGCAGGACAAGAAAAACCCAGTGTGAGTGAGTCAAGCATTTGGCTCTCCCAGGTTGAATGCTGGTAAATTACAGGGAAAATATTAAATGTGTGTTTAATATTAGTTTACATATGATGGAAATCAAGAGAAATATTTCCAAGTACGGTGTATTCACTCATGGGCTGAAATTCTTATGGAACAGAGAGAATTCTTCTAAATTGGAGAATTCAGCTTTCCGCAGACATGCCAGAAAGAAAATACTTCACTCAGCTTTTCTTACAGTTCTACTAGTGATATGGGAATAAAGTAGATGGTTTTTCCTGAGCAGATTATGGGATGGCCTCCAAAATATTAGAAAAATGTCTGATCCCCACACTGTCTACTTAAAGGGACACAAAAGTATAATTTTAATTTATTTCCCAATATTTTTTTGACAAAATCTTCACAAGTGTTGCTTCTTAACAAGTGTTGCATTTTTGATTTTGAGGGGTTTTCTAAAATAACAATTTATTGTTACACACCACATATTTTATCTTGCTTTGCTGTTAATTGCCTTGTTTCTTGATTGCAAGAAAGGAAAGATGCAGGCTAATGTAAATCAATAGTGAAAAATGTTGGGCATTGAACAAATTCAGTCTTATCTTCGAAATGAAAGACATCAGAAACATGGCACTCTACAGAGCAATAAAAAAAAACATAGGCCAAAGTCTCTATTCTAAGAACCTGACAATATGAGTGTCAATAGAAGTGCTAAAGAACAAAGGAAGCGAAGCTGAAATCAATCTATATATACATGTTGTAACTATATGGTAGAGGTATATAAGACATTCTGAGTGAAAAATGTTTTGAGATTGAAATAAGTATTTCGGGTGTAGGGAGGATCAGTTTTTAAACACCTTCCTTACGAGCACATGAAGCTGACAATAAGATCCTAAATTTGAAGGAAGAAACAACACTGTATTGATGAATGGTGCCTTCTGATTTTAAGGTGGGTGGAATGAGAGGCTTATTTTAATTAGTAAGAAAATTAATATGCCTGCCATCTTAAGTCCCTAACTGTGGCCAACAGACAACCAGTTTGTAAAAAACAAAAAACAATAAAACTTGTGTGAATATGCAAATATAAATATAAACACACACAAATCAACAAAATTGACAGAGATATATTGGGCATATATCTCTGTCAATTTGGACATTCCACTCCTAAAATCTGGGGGAAAATTAGGCCTTAACAGACTTCTGGAAAGGCAAGGAAATCAAGAAATCCTGATCTTTCATTTCACGAGATGCTATTCCCTAAGCAAGGGGCCATAACAAAGAAGGCATTTCTACTTGATTCCATAAGATGACATTGTTTTAATAGAGGCTGTTTATTTTCAGATCAGTTATACTAGGAGTAGATTATCTGACAGGCTTGCTGTGAAGGAAAAACTGAGGAGCAAGCATTATATATCACATTGTGAGCTTCTGGAGGAAAGGCAGGATATACATCCGATGAATAAATGTGATAATGTGGACTCGAGTCCATGAAACTTAACAGATTTGTTATCTGATGAAAAACTCTATCTCAGAAGCAAACACAGTATATTGAAAGCCTACAGCTGATTTAAAACAGAACTTTAGCATTAGGGAGGAATGGACTCTTATTAAATGTGGTTTATTATTTAATTAAGAACATAACTGACTGGTGACAGATACTACTTTGGGGAAGAATTGAAATAGCTTTTTAGGAAAGTTCAAGATGATGTGACATGAAGTTTACAGTAGCATCTCACTTTCATCCCTGGGTTAACCTGTTTCAACCCACAATAGTGTGCTTGGACACATGTACAAAGGAAAGGCTCCCCATGAAGCTAAAAGTGACTCCATATAGTTTTCTTGGCAATAACATGGAAGCAGTTTGCCACTGTTTTCTTCCCAGTTGTTTTGCCAAGCCTTCAGCCTTGAGATTTCTGGAGTTCTAACAGAGTACTAACAGGTCCAATTCTGCTTCGCTGTTTCAGGATCAAAACGTCAGCTAGATGCCAGTAGCATGTCAGACGCAATAAGCTTAATAGATTTTATTTATTGCTTCGATTTATATGGCTGCCAATGTTGCCTTAGCACATCTAGTCAGCTAATATATAAAAACACAGTCCAAATTACATATCAAAAGAACACCAGAAAAACCCATGAAGGCAGCTGAGGTAGGCCCCTTTCAAAGCAGAGCCTGTTTCAACATGTTTTCAGCTCAGTGACAAACTTTCCTGAAATACTATCGTGCTAGTAATAGGCCAGATCTTATTTTCTTTTGATCCCCCCCAAAACGGCTAGGCCTTCTTTTGGGGGGATTCTAATTATTGACTCATCTCGCGGCAGTGGCATCCACAGCCCGGCTGAGCAGAGCCTGCTATTGGCCCACTTCTACTGCGGTCGCTTGTCGCCACTTTCATGGCCTCCGTTTCGCCTTCAGATGCCTTCCAAAAAGCCCTCTGCAGATGGTAACAGAGCTTCAGATCGCCCTAGAACTCTATTATTGGCCGCAGAGGGCTTTCCGGAAGGCATCTGAAGGCAAAATGGAGGCTGGGGCGATGTGTATGAGTGGCGGCAAGCAGCCACAGAAGAAGTGGCCGCAAAAGAAGGCAAGGCAGGTGTCAGGGTGTGTGAGGCCTGGTAAGTAGGGCAGCTTCACCCCCCATCCCCATCCTAGCTTATTTTTTACCTGTGCATCTCACCCCACCCCCTGTACCACAGGGTGGGCAGGGTCTTAATGAAGGCTAATTTTGGAAGTAGGGCTTAATTTGAGTGCATGTGGTCAAAAACATGATAGGACTTCTTTTTGGGGGTGGGTCTTATTTTAGGGGAAACACGGTAGAAAGATAAAGTAAGGAATGGGGAAAATATATTCAGACTTGCAAGATTCTGTTACTGTAACTGTTACAACTGTTTAAGGAAGACACGTGGAGTTACTTCTGGATAGTTTCCTTAATTGTTTCTGATGTACAGACAGAAATCTTGCCAAACTAAAGCAACTACTTGCATCACTATTGATATATCCTGGGAATCACTAGGGAGGAGTCTTCTTAATTCTCTTCCTTCCAAACAAACTTTTCATGCTTCATTGCCTCTTTGCTCTCTGGAATGCAGCCCTCTCCTCCTGGGAATCCATTCCACCACAGGAATGTCAGTCAATTATAGTGATTTATGAAATTATGTTTTTTTCTCTCTCACACTTATTTTCCAATGTTATAACAAAGGGTGTAGATATGCAGATATCCCAGATATGGGCTAGGAGAATTTAATTGATTTACTTCAGGTGCTCCATTCTATCTGTCAAGACTAAAGGGGATTTTGAATGTCTTCTTTTATTCTATTTCATTCTACAAGCATTACGGTAGTTTATTTTAGTCTTGTCAGAATGATTCAAAGACATGATATTTGGGAGTTAGCCTTAGATAGTTAGCTGGGGGACTCTTAATCTTTTCTACTCATTCTCCTGAATGCTTGGGTTGCACAAAGACTAGGGGAAGATGGAAGAAAAGAGCACGGCTTCTGGCAAGATTGCTGAGATTATTTCAGGAGCACTTGGCAAGTCCACCAACTTGATGGAGTCGGTGTTGACCATGATTGCAGAGGTGAGAACTGTGGAACCCTAGGAATCACTAGGGAGGAGTCTTCTTAATTCTCTTCTAAAAATAAATCTAATAATAATAATAATAAAACCCAAACTCCTGCTAGGCACATGAGCTAAAGCGCAGCTGATTTGGTTGAGCACCCAAGAAGAATTGTCACAATGGAATGGAGTGGCAACTAATCAGGAGCCACTAGCAATGATGGGGATAGGGATTCCCCCAGAGCCCTACATGGCATCTGGGTGGAGAGAGAAGCAAAGCCTAGAGATGAGTGAGTCCAGGAGCTACGTGATCCTATCACCCTCCCAGAGCCGGTCCATGGGAGGCCTTCAGGAGCAGTTTGGCCAACTCCATGTGGAGAGCACCCCACAACTACAGGTGGGTCAACAAATGGAGTGGGTGTTCTCCCAACAGAAATTAACTTTTCCAGGCCAAATGTATGGAGTGGTTCAAAGCAGGATGTCATCCTTCTACTCAGCACAGAGTGGGACCCAAGTGCTTCCACACTGAGACCGGCAAGCCACTGCAACTATAGGAGGAGGAATAGTGACCCAGCAAGGCCTGCAGAGATCACCACTAGGACAAGGAAACCCCAGCATCCAGCAGGCCCCATAGCTGCCACCAACCAGATACACCCCCCCCTCCAGATGGGCATTCTACCCAGGGCAAGGATGGGTCCAGTGCCAGTGGGCACCTCCCCAAGCAGGCCCAGATGCAGCAATCGCCAGTGCCACCAGAGCCTCCTCCATTCAAGGTGACTTTGATGGGAGCCCGGGAAAACTGGATTATTTCCTGAACTTTGACACCTTTGGTTACTGCTATGCAACTGATTGGGTGATGATTTTTGCCATAGCTGATGGCATGAACGAGGGCAAAGCAGCTGAGTGGATTGCTGAGTTGCACAACCAAGCTACACCTGAACTGGACAACTTCAACAAGTTAATGTAGGCACTGTGGGCCAGGTTCAAAGACACCTCCCAATGAGAGAAAGCCAAAGCCAAATTGAGGGGACACAAACAGAGGGGCAGGCACCTGAAAGAATACATTTAGGAATGTCACCAAATCATCAGGAAGTTCAGAAACTGGCCAGAATGTCTCCTGGTCCAGTACGTGCTGAATTGTCATTCCCAAGACTGGGGCCCCAAAAAATATAGATGCTATCATAGACACTGGATGCACGAGGTGCTTAATAAACCTAGCCACCATTCAAGACTTAGGCATTCAAGGCATTCAAGGAACTGAAGAGACTTTTTGCCCAAGAGCCAATTCTCCAGCATCCAGACCCTGATCAGCTATTTTTAGTCCAGGCAGATTCCAGTGATGTCACAGTGGTGGCTGTCCTCCTACAGGAGTACACCCAGGGCCAGCTTCAATCCTGTGTGTATGTCTCCAAAAGACAGACACTGAGAGAAGATGGGCCGTATGGGACAAGGAAGCCTACACTATTTGCTGGGCATTACTCTTGTGGAGGCATTTTCTCAAGGGCTGCAAGGTGGACAGACTTCAAAAATCTGGAGGCACTAAAGACCCCCCCAGGAAACTATCACCGAAACAAGTACACTGGGTGCAGTACTTCAAACGGTTTGAATGGACTTGAAGATGAACTTTGGATGCCACCCAAATTGGATTGGAGCTGAAGGTAGCATGTGATGATTAGGGGAAGAAACTTTGACTTTACTTTGGATGGAAAAAACATGGGAATTCAGATTCGGGTTTTCTCCAGATGTGCCAATATGATCTCTTCTATAAAACCTCATTCTAAGGACTTTCATTTCTTTGGAGTTTTGATTAAATTGGGGGCGTTACTTGGAACCCTGACATTCTCTTTCAGTCAAGTCTGATTTTAACATTTTACAACTGAACATTTCATTAAAAAATGCTTTCCAATTAGGTTTGAAGAGGACAGAGGCAGGGGAGGGGAGGGGAAGGGAAGGGAAGGGAAGGGAAGGGAAGGGAAGGGAAGGGAAGGGACGGGAAGGGAAGGG
>JANHFJ010004104.1:29674-40832 GCA_032468195.1 Cerberus rynchops | reverse complement strand
ATCACACTTGGCCAATAAAGAATTCTAATCTAATCTAATCTAATCTAATCTAATCTAATCTAATCTAATCTAATCTTACATGGTAGCTAATTTTGGAATATTCAGCACTCAATTGCTTATGTTTCTAATGTTTGTGTCTTAGAATACATGGTTATTCAGAAATAACACTGAATTTCCCAAAAGCATACAATAATTATAACTTCATGAAATGAACTAGTTCATTGCCCGACAATCATTCTAATTCACGGCAAGAGAAAACATGGAAAAAGAAATGCAATGAACGCCTACTATTGGATCCCCCCCCCAAACAATCTGGAATGCAACCTCTTTATCAGTGATAACTGAAAAAGAGATAGAAAACTCTTGAACACTATAGTGGGAGGATGATGATGATTCCATTCTGCTAGGAAGAAAGGACAAGAATTCATATAATAAGAAGGTAATTATAAGTTAGAACTTATGGCTTCCTAGGTTTTTCTATGAGAGTTATCAGAGAAGGTTCCTTTATATTTAGGCTGTTTTTTCCTTATAACTCCTTTCCATATGTCAACAGGAACCCTACAGGACTTTTAGCGCCATGGATTTCCTTGTCAACAAACCAGGAAGCAATAATGGAATACTTCTTAATTCTAGTCACAGAAAGAGTTGTGGTTCTCATCCTTATTCTATTTTCTTTCTTTCAGTCAATCACGTTCTATTAAAGGCATATTCACAGATTCAGGTACAGATTATGCAGGGAAAAAGAATGGAAACCTCTACTCCAGGATATTGGAAACACCAGTTCTGGGATAGAAAAGCCTTTGCCCTACTTCTTAGGCATTCTTAGTAATGGGCTCTTTCTGCCTCTCAGGCAAATTAATGAAGGGCCTCAATTAAGTATGAAAATGAAAAAGGGCAGCTATAGCCAATGCTATTGAGCCAGAAGATAACCTAAGGCTTCTTAAACTTTTTGTTCTCAGGACCTTGTCTCACTTCCCAATTGACACATTTGTAGAATATTTATTAAATCATGAAAAAATAATAAAATCAAATCTATTAGATATTAACATTAATATTTTTCATGAAAAAGCCCTATGTTTTAACAAATCAAAATAATAAGAACAAAATGGTTTTAAACTTTTGCACTCTTTAATATCTGATAAATATTTTTTTAATTCACAGAACCCTAAGAGAGTCTTGGGAGAACCCAGAGATCCTTGGACCACATTTTAAAAAATATTGACCTAAAGTATTGTATATATGCTTAAAACCAAAAGCTGGCTTCCCTTACTTTTGTCACTGCTTATAGCATCTAAAACTTTTTCAGCAGAAGTCAATAGTGGCCATTCCATTTTATGGAGACAAATAATTTTAATCTAACATAGTGACAAATTGCAAATTATTTGATATGGCAGTTTGCCTAGAAGTATACATGATATTACTACACTTTTATAGTAACAAGACCTGGTCAAACAAATATTACCAGCTTACTCATTTCATCTTCCTTATTGTCTGGGTTTAACTTGGCAACAACTGCCCAAGCTTATGTTTCAGCAGTGCCTGGAAGTCCAATAATATTTTAGCGTTCAGCAAAACATTTGTATTAGCTTCCCTTGCATAACAAACAAGGAAATAAATAGTGAATGGCTCCCTCAGAGGGAAAGGACTGTGTAGACTGACAGAGTTTAGAACAAAACAGGCATAAAGGCAATATTCACTATCTTAAATTGCTGGCTTTAAGACTGAATCATGATGCATTTTTATCACAGAGAACACATAAGGCTATAAAAATCTGAATATGGGAATAGGCGAGGCATACTGATACAGATTTATTTTAGGAGGTTACATACCAGGGAAGGCTTGAAAAAGAAATAGGAAATAACACTGAGACTTGTACATCAGCCAGATCACTAAAGAATTTGACATCCTTTTTCCAGTCTCTCAACAACCTTTGCTATAAATACAGACACCAAATGAATGCAAGTCAGTTTAAGTACAAAAGCACATGATGAACAATGGCAATATCTTCAAGCAGGTTATTAATAATAATCCGAAATACATCTGAAAAGAGAAGAAAATAAGGTTTATACTCTTCCCATTCATACTGATATTAAATTTGTTGCTTACCACAGTCAAATGTCTCTTGGTAATTTATATCATCCAATTCATTAAAATATTCAAAGTGTAAATGAAATAACCTGGAAAAATATGCATGCAAAATACAAGACCTCAAAAATAAACAAAAGGAATCCAGCAAATGATATTATTCTAAATAATCCTGTTTTGAGCAGTTTATGAAGTGTTAATAAAGTGGGGACTCGTCCTATTTCAGAGGAGAAGCAGGCACTGCAAAAGAGAAGCAGTATCTATAGGTGGGTGGGTCAACACTGGTCAAACAAAATGGTCCTGTTTTTGATTTCTTATAAACACCAGGGCTTAAATACAGATCCCAAGCTGATAGGACTTCAGATCACAATGTTTTCACAATGCTTTCAAGTGAATAATTGATTTATTCAAAATTAGCACAATAGGCAGCTTGCTAATAATTTTCAGCATCTTAATATTTTAGCATATACTGAAATAATGATTCATGATCAGTCTTTTTAAAAGTTTCATGAACCTATAATCAGAAAGTAAATTATATTGAATTTACTAAGACTTTTTTGGGAAATTATGCTGTTAAGAAGCTACACAAGGGCATCGATTTGAGATCATTTTCAGGCTTCTGTGTTTCCTCAGTATTAGCCAGAGAGCTAAGTTGATTTATTTTCTTCTTAAATGCTATATATTGAATTTGATACAAAGCTAGCTTTTAATTACTTATTTTATACACTGTGATTTATTTCCCATTGGAGAAACTATTTCCCTTATTCCTCTTTCCAATTCCTGGACTTTAGAGCCTGAAAAAGACTCTTAAGAGCAACTTACTGGTTCTGAAACTGCCCTTCACTTAGACCAAACAGAGCAGAGTGAAATTAACAAGAGACGTAGAAAGTGTCAGAGATACAATCTTTTTCCCTTTCATTCTTTATTGCACAGAATAAAGAATTTATTGCTGCAACTGCAGCAATTTGAGGCACAATAGTAATTTTTTATTGTTTTCAGTATTAGAAACAAAGACAAATTTGAATGCCTTAAAACTATTGAAGGTTCAGGTACGGAAATTCCCTTACATTAATATTACCGGTAGTAATAAAGCCTTATGTTAGATTATGAACATGTGGTTACAATTTCCCCAAATCCAGAAGAAATTCAAACACTAAATAATTTTGGCCATTCAACAATATTCCCACCTTCTGCTGGATCCAATGGCATAGCTATATACAGAGATCTGACAATAAACAATAGTGCTTCTGAACTTGAGAGGTGAGGAGGGAGGTATTACTGAAAAGAACAGAATTATGCCAGAAGGTGGTAATCATACATACTATTAAAACATTATTCACATTACATTATATTTTGATAAACAGCAGCAGACTATTGAGGACCCTCTTAAACCCCGGATTAGCAATCAGTCCCCACCCCAACAAATGCAACAAATACAGCACAACAAGCATGTGACACACAAGAAAACATATACTGTACAAAATTAATTTTTCAGTGATAACTGATTAGTGGAATGGCTTGCTCTAGAAGTTCTACCACTGGGGGTGTTTTAAGAATAGATTGGACAGTAATTTGTCCAAAATGGTATAGGATCTGCTTGAGCAGGAGGGTTGGATTAGAAGACCTCCAAAGTCCCTTCTAACTCTGTTATTCTGTATTAAATGTGAAACCTACATATTATCAACTAAGTCTCAAAAGGGGGAAATATCTCCTCTGCTATCTTTACGAGAAAGTAAGTATTCATATCAAAGGAGTTATTTTTTAAAAACAGAATTCAAACCCAAAGTTTGCAATCACAAGCTATAAAACACTTCAGCTTTTTCAGAGATAACCGCCATTGCTCGTCTAAAAGTATACTACAGAATTTAGAAATTATTGTAATTCCTACTCTGAATAAAGAAGTAAAGCCAAAATGGCTATATGGGTAAAAAGGAAGAACCACAGGGCACCTGCACTTCAGGAGTGCACAAAATGATAAAGCAACTGCTTCCAAAAGGTAGGTTGGAAGCAGAGGATTCAGTAAATGGCATCCCTTTAAAAACAGGGCAATAAAGGTGATTCACAAACCAGACAAATGAGACCCACTGATGTTCCAAAAGCAAACACATCTTGCCACATTAATATGCTTCAAGGTATCCCAAACAAAGCAGGCGAAACACTAGCAAAGGACTATTGCACAGAGAAGCCAGGGTGGGGTTATGCAGCTGGTTAAGGTGTGTCAGAAAGTGGTACACAATTTTGCTGCTTTACTTTCAGCTGCATGCAGCAGCTACAGCCAGATACCAAAAGCTCTTGGCAGTCCTGGGAAGAAAAATCCTTCCCCGGAGCAGAGACTCTCTAACTGCAACATTTTTAAACCTGGCTGGCTGGCTTGGAAAGGGAAGTTGGCGATGGGTGTACCTGCCCATGGTCCAGAACCAAGGGGTGGAACCGCGACTGGGTGGAAAGGATGGGGGAAATCAGGTGAAGCAATCCAATCCCCCTTCACCCCAGCTGGAAAGAACTCGGCGGTGGGGGGGGGGGGGAAAGAGCCATCCTAGCCAGCCCGGGGAGATGGGAATCCGCCCGCTTGGCTTTGTCCTTCGGCAGGAGAGGGAGATGGGTTGGAACCGAAATGTTGCAGCGCGGACTAAGTACAAAAAGGGATGGTGGGAAGGTGAGGCTGGAGAGGTGAGTTCGAAGAGGCGCGGGAGAGCCCGGAGTCGGGCGCGCGTGGGCGGGGAAGGCTTTTTTTTCCTTACCATAGACCCGGAGCCAGCCCTGCCGCTGACAGACCGATTCCCTTAGGATCCGCTCCAGAGTGCTGGCCGCCCCGACGAGGTCCGCGGGTCCGGGTAGAGAATTCTTTAGCCGCTCCAAGCAAGAATCTCCTCCTTCCCCGGCGTGCTCCATCCGCTGCTGCCGCTGCTTCTGCCGCCGCCCCACGGAGGGGTCAGCCACGACCAAAGCCCCTTCAGCCCGTCACTTCCTCGGTCCTCCGCTACAGCTTTGCCCCGGCTGGCGGGGCCCGCCCCCTTCCCGGTCACTGGCTGCAAGCGCGCCGCTGCTCCATCCCGAGGCCGCCTCCTGGGACGAGCTCGCTGGGCGTCCCGCTCCCAACCCGCGCTCGGAGCTCCGCCGCCCCGTGCTCGGCTTCTCCCTCAGCCCCGGCGGCATCCCAGGGAGGAGCAATGGAGCGCCGAGCCCTCAGCCGGCTAGCCGACCTCCTCGCTCCGAGCAGGCACCGGGTGGACAGTCGCCGGTTGCGAAGGAGAATCTCGGCCAGCCAGGCGTACTCAATCGCCCATCGACACCTACCTCCACGCCCTCCGCGGCTCCCAAGCGAGCGTCGTCATCCTCTTCTAACCGCTGATTGGCGGTATGCAAATGAGGCAGAGGGCCCTGGTGGGACTGCTAGACAGGCTCGGGTTTGGTGGTAGTTTATTTTGTTGTTGTTTTCTTTCTTCTCTTCGCCTTCGAGGCGGTGCTTTGCTTTCGGTCTTGGCTGAAGTCCCAGGTAGACGAGCAGGTATACTGAACACACGCCTAGTCGGCTCGCGGCCCCAAGGCAAGATGGAGTAAGAAGTTTTGTATGCAAAAAAAAAAAAAAAAGTGCTGTCGCTATTTTGGGTTTTGCAGGGAGCGGTGACCATCTGGCGTCGCAAAAGGTGTAGCGCTTCTCTTATCCCTCGGCAAACGAATTTATTCTGGATGCAAAGTTTTACTCAACGAAAAAGCAAAGCTTTAAAAAGAAGTGTGCGCGCAGAAATGCACAATGACAGCCACGGCGGTTTTTCTGATCTGAGGAGAGAGGAGACGTAGGTGGATCAAATGGTTGAAATCGAGCCCCTTGTTCAAAACTTGGGTGCGTCCTTTTGCTGGACACTCAGCCTTTGTTTCTGGATTTCTCTCAAAAGCATTTGCTTCACAAAGACCATTATTTATCTCTCCTTTCATATGGAGTAATTGCTACCTGGGCATAACTACCACCAACGTAGCTCTGAATTACAGTGATTTGTTGTTATCGGTTATGTTTTCACAATCTTGGTTTGAAATGATCTGTGGCTGAAGAGCAGTGATAAAATAGTTGTCTTGAAAAAAAATCCTATATTCAGTCCCTGGTATTTCCCTATAGGGTTGGGGAAAAACATCTGTTTGAAACCCCCAAGAGCTGCTGACTAAATGTCAGATTTGTTTATCTGACCTGCTTGGAAGGAATTGGATAAACCAACTAAGAGCTAGAATTCCAGGACATCCTGGTAGCCTTAGCTTCCTGCAAGAGGATAGACAGGACAGAGATAAAAATGGGGGGAAGGCTACAAATCTAATCATTAAATCAAAACTTGCTGAAAGAAAATGTGTAACTGTACAATGCTGTGTCTTTGTAAGTCATAGATATGACACAGCTGCTGTTACATACACAGGCAAATCCATATGTATGTGTATACATAATTGTGTATGTAAGTCATTGCTTACAGTTTTCTACTAAATTTAGAAATTTACACTAAAATAGTAATTTTAAGTATACCTTATACAAATCTTTAGGTGGAAAGTTGTAGAAAGGTTTGCTGGATACTGATTTAATTGCATTTCAGTCGTTTTGGGGGAAGTCACCCATAATTGGAACTAACTAACTAACTCATTTTCCTGAAGTTAGTCCGTTTATCTTGCAGGTGTGTAGATCAAGATTACTTGAGTAGGTTTCTCTGTTAATTTGAAATTTAGTGGGAGGACAAAGATTAATATCAGGGAAGTAATTTAGGATATATATAATTTTTGATATTAGCTGCAAGGAGGCAACACATATTCCAAACTAGGAAAACCAAAAACCTAGTCTTCTTTAGTGGTTCTCTTGAGGTTGGCTGGCTACTCATGATGATTCATTTAGATAGGCAATTTCTTTCTGTTCAAAGCTTGCTAATTTTGTTCCAGAGAGTTGGCTTATATTTAGTAGAATCTTTAAATAGCTACAAGGATTCTTATTTCATTAGAAACAGATAGCAAGTGTGTGTGTGGTGCCATTTTGAACTACTGTTTATTCTTTGACTTTTACCTTACTCTGTCATCCAAACTCTAAATTGCTGCTTTCTTGACTCCTTTTATATCGGAAATAGTATTTTAGGTCTAATTTAAGTTATTTCACCAAGCTATTATATGATTTATTTGATTCTGACTCTATGTTGTAAAAAGCAAACTATTATTTGTAAGTTTACTTAAAATCTTAATACGTTGTCCATTGGCTGACTGGCTAACAACTACATTGTCTAACCCACATTGTTCTATCTTACCAAGGAGTTGATTTTGCTCTGCTTTGTCAAATGCCTTACCTGAAGTCTAAGTAAACTATGTTCATAGCATTTCCCTTATTCACTAATTTAGTCACTTTGCCAAAGAAGGCAATAAGGTTTGTCTGTCATGGTCTGTTTTGACAAACCCATACTGGCTTCATGTAATTGTCTTGTATGTTTCTAGGTGATCACAAATACAGCTCCTTAATTATCTTTTCCAAGATCTTCCTAGGTATTGATGTCAGGCTGCCAAATACCAGAAGCAATTATGTGAAACAAGTAATTCAAGCCACCAGATGTTATGTGACAAATCAAATGCTAATGTGCCGTGCAATTCTTTGTATATTGAATTCATGAGACTATTCCAAGTCAGTGGTAGAAGTGCACAATTTTTAACTGGTAGAGTTAAAAGGATTTGGATAAAAGTTAATGGAAATAAATTATTTTCTATTCAGTGTAGTAACATCAGAAAAAGTATTTAAGTACAGTTATTACTCTTAAATTTACATCCTGCTTTTATTTTATAGAATTCAAGGTGACATACATTATGCTCCCTCCCTACTCCCAAGAAAAACAACAACCTGTGAGCTGGCTTTGTCTGAGAGTGAGTTACTGGCCTCACCCTACCTTAGAAATTAAACTCATAGCCTTCCACTTTCTAAACATTTTCTTTCAGTTCTTAGAACAATGGTATTTTATTGGACAAATAATTTTTAAAAACCATCTTAAGATGGTTTAAAAAACCATCTTAACCTGAATATGCAATTTAATTATCAGCTGAGTCTCCTAGAACTAGAATAAAAGTCTACAGGCTTCTCCTCCTGGGACAGTTATAAAGGAAAAAAAAATTAAATTAAAAATGTACCAATTTCATTTCTGATATTCTCCAAGTATGTTGGGATTACAAATTCCAGAATTCCCAGTTTCCAAAAATCCAGTTATGTTCTTCAACTGTAAGGAAGGTTTGCAGTTGTTTCAGATGGAGAGCATTTCTGATTTTGTAGGTGCCATAAATAAACACTTTAAAAGCTTAAAACTATATGTGGACAATCTTTTTTATTATTATTTGGAGGCCCTGGATGCTTTTATTTTTGAGATGGTCTGGGTGCTTCATTTCCAATCCTTCAATTGCACCAAGGTAGATACATTTGAATAGTAGAAATATAAAATACTCCACTCCCCCAGATTCAAACAGAGAGTAAATAATTCTTGTCAAAAGTGCTTAAGAGAGTCCTTCTTAAAATGTGGTCCAAGGATCTGGGGAGAGGGATGTTCCATGAAATTCAAAATTACTTGCTAGATATTGAAGTTTGCAAAAAATTCAAAACAATGTCCTTGTTCCTGGAAACAAGTTTTCTTGTTATAAAACATGCCACCTAGAGTTGGTTAACAATTTTCTCCTCTGTTTTCATTTATGGTTTTAGTCTCCTGTTTAGCCTCACACCACAATTAGTTTTTTCTTTTAGGATGCTGCAATGCCACAGACCATGTGGCTATTTCTTTTCCCGTTGTGGGAACTATTACATCTCACTACCTCTCAGCCCTGACCTTTGGTGTCCTGTTCCTGGGGCCCATGTGAAGATGCATTGTTTGCAATCTATTCCCCCTAATCTGCCTATTGTAGAAAAATATCCCTTTGCAAAAATGGCGACACATTTTCCTTTCTCCCTCACAAGTTGCAAGAAAAGGCAAGGCAACTTTGCAGAAGGCTTTTCATCATAGCAACCCTGAAGGATTTCTTTGCCAATGACCAAATACACAGATACAATATGAATCAGAAATAGAGGAGGGGTGCTGGCAATTGATTGAATTTCCTGTTCATGGAATGGAAAGGAGGATGAACGGATTTATTTTTTTTAAATTGCCATATCAATTTTTTTTTTAAAAAATTGCCATATCAGGATCTGCAATAACTCATGGGTGGGACAGTGAGTGACAATTTTCACATCCACCTGTTGACCAGTCACAGGGAAGACTGCTGGCTCAGGATATTCAGTTTCTCCATGTTCTGAATTGGCAGAACTGAAATGAACACAAACCCACTTTAAACTACATTTGAGGGACAGGGAAATAGAAACAATGCAGATGTGGAATTGTCCTGAATAAAAACAAACAAGAATATCAGTTTGTGCTGTCATAAATCTATTCAGTCCTATAGTGTAAGGTAAGAGATGTTCTTGTATAACACTCCATCTTATAGCAGGAATCACAAGTAGTACATATTTATTCATTTACTATTTAAACCTGTTTTTCCTCCTAATACTTCTTTGAGGCCATAGTGAGTTGTTAAATTAGAACTGGCAAGTTGTGGTTTATGGTTGCTCTTCACATAAGGGATATAAAACCGACGTTGCAATTTACAGTTCTAGTTTGAAAGGTAAAGCATACCTCAACCACTCTTGTGCTGTCTTTCTACAACCATAGCCAAAAATTTTGATTTTTGCATTCCCCTCTTCACTCCCCCTCCCCTTCCTTAACCCAAACTGCTACCTTCCATTATTCTGATTCAGATATTCAGGTACTACAAGGAAAAAGAGGAAGCATCTGAAAGGTATCCCATTCTTCTGGCTGCAAAAGCATTTAAGGTATTTCATTTCATAGGATGTCAAGAACCAAATTCTAGGATGCTGATTCCAATATGACCCTGAAATATAGTAAGTTTTTTTTTCTTTTACAAAAGAGAAAATAGCAGATTAAATTGGTCTGCTTAACTGGAGGAAAAATGTGTGAGTCAAATACAAGCATCTTTTTCTCACCAGCCAACTTGCAGGTACCGGTAATTACAGTATTTAGCAGTATAAGCTTTTAAATGTCTCCCCAGATAAATGGATATAGGTTGGCAGCCTTAATCAAAGATCACATCATCAAGCTGAACAATCTGTGAAAATGCATTGCGCATCAGTAGAAGCTCAGAATTTAGGGGGAATTGTTTTACTGGGAATCTACTATATATCTAATCACATCCATATAATTTTTAAATCATGAAGAAAGCTAAGGTAATGTTTAATTATATGTTATAATCAAAAGAAGTGTTTGCTTCCTAGATTCCAATTTGTTTCAGATCAGTGTTATTTTCCAGTGACCTATGCAAAATGTGGGATTTATCATAACACCTACTCAGAAGAATAAAATTATGCTATAAGGAACTATAATCACCATTAGGCTTTGCACTCTTATTTTCCAATGATGTATTTATAATTATAATTATTATTTTAGAGAGCCCATGATTATATAATGTAATGAACTGCCTAATGAACCATGACGCAAATTGCTAGACTACCCGCAGTTTGCTGGGTGAAAGTTAGCAACTCATGCAGCATTATGACTTATTTATATCTCCAGGGAGGTTTTACTTTTCTATGTGAAGTTGATTTTTATGGTGGGGGTGAAGTGGGGGTACTTTCCTGACTTCCAGGTAAATAGCAAAACTCAAATCCTCCAGTTAGGCTACATACTATATAATCTTATTGACATTTTCCAACTCTTTTCTCTTAAATAACAATCAACCTCACCAATCAACCTCACTTGACCAGTTTTAGATCATTCTTAACTTTAAATGGTTCCTCTTCTTTCATCTTTTGATTTGGACTTTCAGTATATAATAAAGAAAGATGTATAAAATTCAGACATTTATTTTAGTAATATTAACAAAGCTTATTCTGTAACCATTCATAGCTTTTACTGGATAAAATTAAACTTGGTTTAGACGACAACTTAGAAGTTATTCTTCTTAGAATAACAGAGTTGGAAGGGACCTTGGAGGTCTTCTAGTCCAACCCCCTGCTTAAGCAGGAAACCCTATACCA
>JANHFJ010004104.1:3846-14171 GCA_032468195.1 Cerberus rynchops | reverse complement strand
TTTCTTCCTTCCCTGTCTTATCCCCATAATTAAATTCTACAGGCTCCACCTTTGCCCCTAATTCTCTTTCAGATGTTGCTTCTCGTTTCTTTGCTTTGCCTTTCAATTCTATTAACAAACTCTCTCTCCCTGGGTCATTTTCACATTTCTTATTTCTCTTAGTGTCAACTCCTGTCTATCATTCTGTATTAGCTGAGTTGGTTGGTCTATTTTTCCTTCTTTTGTTTCAAGTACCTCCTCCTCTTCCTGAATGTCTTGCTTGCTTAGAGTCTCCTGTGGCACAAAGTCCAGCTTTTCTTCTATAGCCTCCATCTAATTTTTTATATCCTTACAGCCTGATCTCCACATCTCCTTTATAGTTTGTACATTGATGCCATCTCCTCCCAAATCTTCATTTCTTCCTGCTGCTGTCATCTTGTAGAATTTTTTCAATCTCTTTATTCATCAACCAACAACCAAATATTCAATATCAAATTTCTTCTCAATCCTTTCTGTAATCTCTGTAATTCCAAATCTCTCTCACTCAAGTATCAAACAGTTAGTTCTTTTATGTAATCCCAAGGTCATAAGACAAAAAATTCTTCTCACCCAGTTCTTTCACTACTCAGCAACTCCATTTTTTTAGATGTTCAACAACAACGATTGTCTCAGCTTCGGACAGCCATTTTGGCTGCCTCTTTCTCCTACCATCACTAGAGGGAATTTCAGCCTGGGGGTCCTCCAGAAGAGTTGCAGTCTCGCCCTGACCTCACCAGGCACCCCTCCTTTGCTTCACCGCCCCTACAGGGCGGCTTCAGCTCTCTTCGGAGCCCATGGGCGGTGGAAGGCTAGCACGAAAGCAGAGTGACCCGCTTGCACATCTAGTAGTGCAGCAACATCAACCGGAAGTCTTTCTTTTTCTGATCAGACTTTTGAGTGGAATCCAAATTGGACTCTTTGAATACAGTTCAAAGCTGTGGGATGTAATTGGACTACAACTATCTTCCATTTAAGACTAACTTGCTACAGATGTTGAATGAATACAGCTATACAGGTAGCAATTATGACAGTCACAATATCTTGCAGTCATGAGGTGAGCATCAATCTGACGAGCAAAGTCAGTGAGGAAGGTGTCAGAAGATCACAAATGGTGATCATGTATTGACATACCCAATGACTGCAGGATTTTCTTAACAATCACAACTGGAATTGCCAATGTAAGTTGGCACAGTCATATGACATCATGCTTGACCATCACTTAGCAACAGAGCAGCCAGTTCCAATTGCTGTTATTAGCCAAGGACTACCTGATAGTGCAATGTTAGTTGGGAATAAAAGAGCCAGTTTTTCTGAAGCATCTTAAGATGTTCTTGCTAGGTTGCTTGTAGATAATTCAGGCATCTGGAAAGAGCATTTGTAGGATCAGTTTGCTATATGGAAAAAGGCAAGATATGAACCAACTCTTAAAACACACCGAGAAAATCATGTCCTTTTATTCCCTGTTGTTAATGAAAACCAGGGACTTTGATGGAAGAGAACATTTGTAATTCAGAATTGAATTGTTAGGTCCTTGGTGCTCTCTGACGACTCAAAGAAATAAGCTAACCATGGTGGTGCAATGGTTAGAATGCAGTACTGCAGGTTACTTCTGCTGACTGCTGGCTGGCTGCAATTTGGCTGTTCGAATCTCACCAGGCTCAAGGTTAACTCAGCCTTCCATCCTTCCAAGGTGGGTAAAATGAGGAACAGATTGTTGGGGGCAGTATGCTCACTCTGTAAACTGCTTAGAGAGGACTGTAAAGCACTGCAAAGTGGTATAGAATTCTAAATGCTATTGCTGTTGTTATGCTAATAGTAAACAGCCTAATTAAGGAATTGTAAAGACAATTCCCAGCAACATTGACATGGCAAGCCACTAGTATATAAAATGAGATTAAATCCCATTCCCTTCTAGCATTGATGATGTTACCTAGTTGGGTAATGAAACATCTGCAAGAAAAAAACGAAGCTCATAGAACACCAAGGACCCCACACCAATGACTCTGACATCTTTGTGTAAATACAATAAATAGTACTTTAGCAGTACTTGACAACTAGAAGCCATGTCTCATATATGCTATATCTGCTTGCTACCTATAGCGGAAAAGTGATTCTGTAACTGGAAAACATGAATATAGGGAGACAGAGAGAAAAAAACCTTATTTTTGTAAAGACCAAATATAATTGGCCTGTTTTGTGAACCATAACTGCTACCACACATTTCCCCACAAAAACATTTTTAAGCTTTGTAAGAACAGATATTAGTTTTTTCTTGGTGTTTGAAATGTATGTTATTTGAAACAAAGACTTCTCCTCTTGTTATTATCTTCCAAAAATAAGTTTCTGGCAGCACTTACTGACTGCATCTGAAGGTATGGAATATGAACTGTGAAGGCTTATGCTATCAAGTTATGATTAGTCTTTAAGGTGCTGATTAACACAGCTAGGCCTTGGAGAAATTATTACATTTATAAATTATATTTCCCATTTATTTTATTTGTTTGTTAAATTGATCATAGGTTGGGCTTTTAAAGCAAAGATTAGAATGTCTTCTTCAATCATGTTTTGAGATATTAAACTAGGAGTTTTCAACATGCAGTGATGCATAGGGGAAAAGAGATTGTGCTTATAAGAATGCAAATGAGGATTTTTCACAGAGAGCTGACATTTTTCAGACTTGTGGATTTCTTGTTGATTAGGTCATGGAAGCTGTATAATGTTTGCAATGCAGTAATCAAAACTGATATGCTTTGAAAAGACAGAGTGTCATCTACTACTCAGACAGCTTGTAAAGAGGCCATAAAGAGAGTGACAACATGATTAATAGACAATAAAAAAATGAATGTCCTATTGAAAAGCAGAAACAAAAATTTTGGTGGTAGTTGAATCCCTGCTATATTTTATTAGGTTAACATAAAACAGTAAAAAAATTCCCTAGGTCAGTAGTTTCCCTCGAATTTAGGAGCTTGTTTAGAACTTGGTATATATTTTTTCTCTTCTAGAAGCTTTGAGCCTGTCTATATTATTATGTTTAATCCTAGTGGGGTACATTATTTTGATCAAATCTTGCAATAAATGACTGGCAACACTTGCTGAGCCATAGCATTTCTTTTTAGGAATCCAGGAACACAGGCCTATTTTAATGAATAATTTAAGGCATATTTGTAACCTGAGAAGAAACAGGTTATAATAGTTACGTAAAAATTATTTCTTCTAGCTAGCCAGAATTGATAGGACAGGTATTTTATTCAACAGATTACTTTATACAACCTCTTTACTGTTTTATTCTCTAGAGAGCCAGTTTAGAGTGGTGGTTATAAACCAGGGGTCCATGACTTCTAGACCATCTTAGACACAAAGCCAGCTGGATGATTGGCTTTGTTGCCAATCTCTCTCAGCTCCAGGGAGAAGGCAGTGACAATCTACTTCTGAAAAATCTTTCTAAGAAAACCACTGACTCTTTTCCAGTCAGTTTCCTGGAATCAACACTGACTCAAAGACACACATAGAAAAAGACCCACAATCCCCCCTCTCCCTCATTTTCTGGCAATCAATATATAAACCTTGTGGAAAGGAAGCAGGATCAGATGAAGAATCCACTCCCCCCACTTTGGTCCCTCCTTCTTCCTTTCACAAAACAGTAGTCAGAATATTATGATAATTCATTAGATTAATTTTATATGCAGGTATAGGAAAGAATTATTTGTTGCATCTCCCAACTTAATCAGATTATTGTCTGTCGCTGCATTCGAAAGAGGAAGAAAGCATTAAATGTTTAGCTTGTCTCTTTCTCTCCCCCTTTCTTACACACACAAAGACTTTTCTAGTTGTGTGAGGAATGTGGATTGTCTTTTTTTGTAGGTCAGAATTCATGTCCGTTGCTGTGGAGTCAATTTTGCAGACATACTGGCCTGCCAGGGTCTTTATCAACATCAGTATCCTCTCCCATTCATCCCAGGTGAGTGAAAACATTTTCATGATGTCTACATTGTGAGAAAGAGCAATAACATAAGAACAAAATCTGCACCCATTTTTTAGATCAGCCTTCTCCAATAGATGTATTGGAATAAATTTATCCAGCGATAGAAATTGCAGTTTAACCTCCTGACAGGGTCATATTGGAGAATGCCGATATTCCTTTTCTATTCCTAGATTTCTTAATGAGAGCCCGCTTTGTAAGAGGACTATGCAAATTCAGACATACATTTTTATCTAAGATATAACCACTAGGAAGCAATAAATAAAAAATTAATCTCAAAAGTGGAAACGTTCGACTCTACCCACAATGGAAGAATAGTTGGTGAAGATATGGAGCTTGCAGAGATGGCTAAATTAACTTCCTTGATCATAGAAAAGACAATATTTACATTTATGGTTGATTGGAACCCCCTTTTATACTTGTTGCATGAAATGGAAAAGAATACATTTGTGACTTATTTTGGTGATTAGGGAGGAAATGGATAATAGAAAAAATGAGCTTTTTAATATAATTATAGAATAAGAGATAATTTTATAACAATATTTGTTGTAGAGGAAATCAGAAACTTCTTTTCTACTTTTTATTACTTCCTGCACTTAAGATTTTTTTTTCTTGTTTATCTTTGTTCTTTCTATTTTGCGTTGGTGGGTGTTTGTTTTTCACTCTCTTGAAAACTTAATACAATTTATTTTAAAAAAGATAACAAATATAAAAACAGGATTTTTTTAAAAAAATAAGTATTAATATTTTGTTCCATTTTTTAAAAATTTTAAAATCTTCTGTCCAATGCTCAGGAATAATTATATATCAGTTGTTTTAGTATGGCATGCACACACACACACACACACACACACACACACGAATATATATACTGTATGTGTACACACACACACACACACACAGCATATGTACTCTATGTATAGTATATAGAAAGAGGGAGGAATAATGTAGAATCCATTGATGGTCAAGAAAAATGGCATCAAAGTGTACAAATTTTCAAATTCTCCAGAATGCTTGAGGTAAGATAAAATAAAAGGTACGAGATGGAAGAAAATATGAAAAATATCTCCAAATTAGGTCAGATAGACCTCTAAACTCCACATTTGGAGCCTCAAAATGGAATTTCCAAAAATGCATTGGTCACCAGAAGATGATGGGGCAGATGTTTCAGCAGATAGCAACACTTGTCCAGCATTATTTTAGCTCAAAAATTTTAGCTTCAACACAGTAGGACCTGACTGGTATTTGAATGGGAAACTCCCAGGGACTTCCAGGATCCCAGGTTAGATAAGAAAACAAAAACAAAAACATATCATTAAGAAGCAGTGATAAAATTTTCTTATTGCCACAAAGATAATAATATGAACATGTCAATAACCCACTCAAAATCAGGAGAGCTGCAAGATAGGTCACAAATAAATTTGATACATAAATAAATAAGTCACCAAATTATTATTATTTTGACCAAAAAAAGCTGATACCCAGAGTATATTTAATATTACAAGGCAAAGAAAATTACTGATCTTGCTGCCCCTGCATTTCCTGAAAACAGAGAAGGCCATCTATAATTCAGATATGTTCCTTTGGCTTAAATCTTTTGCTAGACACAAAAGAAGTTTATTTGCCTTGTTACCAAGTCTGTGTTTTTACTCTGCATGTAAAGTGGTTGCTGCTAGTGGGGAAGTAACTGATGGTAGATGTGACAACTACTGTGGAACTGACTAGTTTCATTCAATAACCCTGTATTATAGAGATGATGTTCTGTTTTAGGAATAGAATACTCAGGAGATGTGGTGGAGACTGGGAAAGCTGTCACCAACGTCAAAGAGGTAAGGAAGATTATTTGGAGTAAGCCTTAAAAGATGATTTTGTTATGCAAATTTGGTACACTACTGGCCTAGGAAAAAAGAATATGGAAATTCCTTCGGTAGTTGCTCACTAGACTACTGCAGTTGTAATCTGTGAACTGGAATAGCAAGAAGAAAATATGTATAAATGCACATGTCTTAAGAAAAATGTATAAATTGTAAAACAGATTTACCCAGTGTTTTCACTCTGAAAGTAATTAGAAATATTGTTCATAATAATTAGAATATTGTTCTAAATAGTAGAAAGTAATTAGAATATTGTTCATATATCCCAAATGGTTTTGAACTAATTTGTTCATAACAGTACAGATATTCAGTGTTCTTTATTGTGTTAAATTTTCAGCAACAACAGTTTCTCAAATGCCACTAATCCAAAGAAAGATGAATATTAATCTTCCGGTATTTTTTTTACAGCAAACCTAGCAATAAATTTTAGAAACTGAAGTATTGTCATACTGCATCAATGTATATGTCTTAAGAAAAATGGACATGAAACCAATATTATTTATTGTACTTTTGGACAACTTTTCTGACTTCTTAATAGGCTTTGAGCAAATATAGTTTTCTGAATTTGTTGCCAATTACACAATAGTAGCAATATATACCATTTCGCTTGCATTTTCATTAATTCTAGAAAGATAATATAATGCAATTTTAGTCAAATGCAGTGTCACTTGTGGATTATCCTCATGTTCAGTTCTTTGATGATGAGCTGAAATAAATTTAAAAAGGATTCTTACTACAGAGAGTTGCAGTGAAGCTCATCAAATTCTAATCTCAGACTTTCAATGTTTTGAAATATTCAAGAGACTCTGTCATTAGAGTTTTATGTAATATTGATGAAATTCCCTTAATTTGAAATTAAGTAAAATTCCTATTCATCAGATATTCCACATTGTAATAAAAGCTTACAGATCTTGGTTAATTTTATCCATTTGGAGCCAAGTGGGAAATTGTGACTAATCTTTCTACAAAATGTTTTCACCATAACAAGATTTTAAGCTATCAACCTTGCTCAGAGCTTTTGGAACATGGTGGTTTCGCTACCTGGAAGATATCAAGATCTGTGTTTAAGAAATCATTAGACTGATGGTGTAGCATTCTGAATTGTTTCACTATTTCAGTTTATAACTTGATTTGTTCTAATGTACAGTTTCATAAACATTCATTCATTCATTCATATATCCAATCTAAGATTAACTTAGTGAAATGGTGATTAAATGTTGATATTTTAAATATCTTCTACTTGTTTAGATATGTTTTTTAGTCCTTAGCAAAAGGGGGAAAGTGTCAACTTTTCTCATGGTTCTCTGATGATGCTTTTGGACAGGGAGATTGTGTCATTGGTGTGACAAATGGAAAAGCTCTGGCAGAAGAACACATTGCAGACTCAAAGGTATGAAAAAAAAAAACCCAATACTTTTTAAATTTTTTACAAAAACAAAAAATATAAATATGTAAGAGGATAAAGAGGATTACATGAATATTCATCTCATAATTTATTCAGTAAATTGTGTTTAGATATTTGAAAAATTAAATTTAGCTCATTTTACCTAACTTTAAAAGAGGAAAGAACAATAGGGAAAATAAATATATGGAGTAACAAAAAGAAATCCAATTTCTTTTGTCTTCTTATCAAGACTTCAAGTCATAGGAAGCTTATCCAACAGGAAAAGAGGTACGTTTTTGCTGTCATAGAAAAATTAGAAGAAAACGAGTATTTTTCCTTCTTGTAAAATCAACCTATTTACAACTGTAAGTTCACACAAAAGTAATTTCCTCTGTCTTGTTGGTTAAAGTGGCAGCATATTTATGTCACTTGACTGTGGATCTTTGGAAAAATCGTAAACTGTGCTATATGTCATACTGTTAGTTAATTGGGATTGTCACTGGCATTCTGAAGTTCTTTATTGCAGAAGATAGGTTCAGAGAATAATAAGTTCGGAGAGCTCATGATGCCTGTGTTCAGGATTTCATTTTATTTTCTCTTTTGAAAGTTGCTTTGGAAAATCCCTCAAGGAGTACCTTATGAACAAGCTGCAGCACTGCCTGCTTCATATGGGACAGCCATCTTGGCCTTGAAATATAGAGCACAAACACAGCTAGGGTGAGTGGAAGCCCAACAATAGTACCACAAAGTCTTGTTTGGTCAACAAAGTTCTGGGTTGTGTTGCAGTTCTATAATTGGTGGCTATCTTGAGGCTTTCCCTGCCTGGAAGATACCCAGATCTGTGTCTCTTACAGATCGACTGATTGCATATCATTCAGAATTGTTCTATTATTTCAGTTTATAACTTAATTTTTTGAATGTACAATTTTGTAAATATTGTAGATGAGATTTTGCTTTATTTTTAATATGTTGATATATTTGATGTGCATCGGATTTGAAGTAAGGCATGTTTTTTACTAACAAAATGGCTTGCTAAGAATTAGGAATCTGTATGAGTATTGTCCAAAAAGTTGGCCGCTTCCTTAGTTATACCACCTCTGTCTGAAGAAGTTAGGAGACATATTTTGTACCCTTATAACCCTACATTCTCTGTCTATCACTTCAGCCAATAAAATAGTCATGGACAAAGAAATACAGATTTAGGACAGGCAGTAAGTACTACTAGGTCAGTCTTGCCCAACCGTATGTCCTCAAGATAAATTAGAGATCCTTCTGACTTCTCTCAAGTTTTCATTGCCTTTTTTCCCCTAAAGAAGCCTACAGAAATTTGAAATCAAGTCCCTGGAGCTTCTCTGCCTCAACATGAAGCCTCACAAATGGTTTCTAGAGGATATGCCCTCATACCAGCAGCTATGTTTTCTCCTACATCTGGACTCAAGACAGCCCAGCTTTCTACTCTATTCTGGAAATTTATTTTCTCTTTTATCCTGACTAAAGATCTCCTATTTGGATAATCCATGGTGCATGGGGGAGTATGGGGCAGAGATATGTTCATCCACAATTGATCTGGCTTCTTTCCATCTGGTCCCTGGGATCAATGAAGGTTGGCTACAAAAAACTTCTAGAGCTATTTTTTAAAATGGATTGATTGGCCAAGAGGGTGCAAAATTCTGAAAATGACTCTCTATTTTCATGGAGGTACTGTATTTTTCGGTGTATAAAATGCACTGGAGTATAAGATGCACCTAGATTTTGGAAGAGGAAAATAAGAAAAAAAAGTTGTATTTGGAAAGGATGGGTGGTTTGCCTATTAAACCTTGGCAAAATTATCTAATGTTATAAAAGAGAATGCATTCAGAACTGATGTGTGTAATTATCTAAAGAGAAGCTTGTACCCCATGTCCATTTTCTTCTTATTCAAACTTATGCTGCCTACAGCTTATATATCATACTCCTAAATCTTGGAAATTTGGTAAATATACAGCTAATTAACCAAACTTTACAATTATGATCATTATGTGAACAAATGTGACATCATCTCTTCACAGTAGTGCTTGCGGACTTAGGTAGAATCTACACGTTTATCAAAATGGAAAATAAAACCCCTTTATTTAAAAAAATAGGCATTTGATGACACAGAAAATAGTCAAAGGGTGAAAGAGAATAATGAAGATTATTGCCTCAGAGAACAGGGGAGAGGGAATATAAGACCGGGGGGAGGGGTTGGGAGGCCCAAAAATGGATGAAAAATGTGCCGTATTGGGAACATATTCAATGGCTGTATTCGATGTATAAGACGCACAACAATTTTCACCCACTTTTAGGGGGTGGAAAAGTGAGTTTTATACACCGAAAAATATGGTATATGTTTCATTATCTTAAGTTTGGGGTGAGTTTGGGAAGTTGTTTTCTTAACAATGTTAAAGCTTAGTGATTTTCTTCCTGTTCAGGTTGAAATGACAGGATTTTGGGGCATTGTTTATAAGCGAGGGCTTGAATAGTCCTAATCAATACATTGAGTGATCACATGTGGCACAGAGGTTTGCCTATGCTCTTTGTTTATTTTAGAGGAGAAAGAAAAACAATTTCCCCCCTTTGGGCTGAGGAGATGGATTGCAAAGATCAGAAAAATAACATTCTTTCAGGATAGTCATTCCCCAGATTCAATTAAGTTCTCAGAGAGCCCCATACACAATCCCTCGAAGTTTCTGAACCATAAAGTTCAAATTGACCCTTATTTATTACAAACAATTTCCTGGAGGAAAAAATAGAGGCCAATCCTCATCCTCACAGATAGAAATTCTTCTGCCATGGGTGTAAACATATACGTATATTGTACATATACATATACGTACCTTGAGGACATGTATACCGCAGGAGTCAAAAAGACGGCTGTGAAAATATTTACAGACCACTCACATCCTGGACATAAATTGTTTCAACTTCAACCCTCAAAATGATGCTACACCAGAACATCTAGATACAAGAACAGCTTTTTCCCAAACGCCATCACTCTGCTAAACAAATAATTCCCTCAACACTGTCAAACTATTTACTAAGTCTGCATTAC
>JANHFJ010004100.1:92258-102387 GCA_032468195.1 Cerberus rynchops | reverse complement strand
AAACTGCTAGAACTGCCTAAGACTAAATAGTTTCCATAGATATTTTGCTGTATTAAGCACCTGGAACCAATTACTTAACAAACAAGGTTACCAATATGTGTTTATCATAACACATGATCTCAAAGAGGAGTTGGATTATGAAATTCTTAACTCTTAAATTGATAATCTAAGTTTGAACAGCAGACACAATTGTTAATTGTGAACAGTTTAGCCATGCTCCTTATGACAAAAGTAGTTGCCTTTGTGGAGTTCCAGTGAAAGAAGACATACCACATATATTACTTAAATGTCAGCTATGAGAAAGAGAGAAATTGGCATTTTGGATCATACATTAGACAACCAGCCTATTGGGATCCATATATTAAAACAATATATTTCATGTGCATCAGAATTACATATAGCATATGACAAAATAGCAGAATTGAGATCTGCATATGTTGATCTAATTGGGATAACTTATGGGAGTGATCCAGAAATATGATTTACATTGCCTTTTAGTTCTTCCTTTTACTTTATTTTGTTACACATACTCTTACTGTTCTGTATTTTGTATTTTTTTTTATTCTGATATGGCTTAATGGATATGATGAAGATTTTCCAAAACCATTCTATGAAAATTTGGAACATTTTAATGTATAATTTCCAAGAGGCAATTTTACTTTATGCAATGAGTATCTCAAAGGTACCCTGCCAATGGAAATTGTGTAATGGCTGTAACATTAACTTAGTCTGAAAGAATAAAATTGAATGAAACTTAGAATTAAACAGAAAAGAAAGCCCAACAATTGGTAGTTATTCCCATTATAGAGACTGACATAAAAAGAAAGATTCAGTGAAATACTCTGGGGGAGAAGAGGACTCTTTCAGAAAAGATCAAGAAAAAAGTGATAACACAGTTATTTTTTAAAGAGACAATTGTCCTAAAAACAAAGATATTTTCTGAGACCAAGAAGGCAGAATATTTGCTTCATACAAACAATATGAGAAATGCAAACGAAAAGAAAGTGGTATCTATTCAGGCCCATTTCTGCTAAGTACTAAATGCATATAGATGCTGAGGTGATGGTGATGTTGGTGTGTAAATTGATTCACTTTATTTCTGACAAAATACTGTTCCCAAAGCCCACCTACACCAAATACAGTGCAGTTCATTAGCTAGCAAATGACCATTTTAGCACCACGTATACCCCTGGCGCTCTCAGTGGTTTCATCTCCTCAGATACCCTCCTTTACGAATCCACTCTAGGACTTACCATCGGCACACCATTAAACAATAGCTAAGACTGTGCAGCCATTTGATACAGCAATTACAGATGCCATAAGGTCCTCCAAGCATGTCTCCCTGCTGATTAGTACAACGTATCCAGATTGAACTGCAGCCAGATGGCTTGCCTCCATCTCTCAACGTGTGCCAAGCATTTACATCAGTTTGGCAAGACAGCGACTGGCTTATGTAGTGAAGGAGGCATGGAGTTGTATGTTATCAACAGTACGACGATGCAGGAGTGCATATGGCCTAATCTCTTTACCTCACTAGCAGCCTCAGGCAGAGATTTAATATTTGTGATAATTACAGTTATATAAAAGGAGATGGAGGATTGGCTTAAGGTAGAGTTGGCAACTCTTAAGTTGATAAGGTGAGAAAGCTGGCCATTGCACAGGATTTTTGCCTGAATTTATAATTTATGGTCTCTTCCTTTGAAGGGTTGAGAGGAAATTGTCTTCCTTTCAGATATAATAATATATTTTTAATTCAGCATTTTTCCAGAGTGAATTTCTGGGTTTGAAAAACAACCCTAACACAGAATAAATTAGAAGTTTAATCTCAGTATGAAACCTGCTTAGAAATGTTTCATCCATAGCTCTTCTGAATTCCAAAATATTCTTCTATACTAGGATCAGTATTTGTTCCATTTAGCCCACATTTATTTATTTCAAAATAAATACATTGAGGAATTACAGGAATAAATCAGTCCATTTAAAACTTAATAATCTTTCTTCCATTTTTGTGAAATGGAAGAAGAACATTTTTATTTGAAAATGGCTTACAATAATTTTTTTAAAAAAATCCTTTGGATGTTGTACCAGTGTGGGGAAAATGCTAGCACACACTACAAAAACATTTTAAAAGGAAACCCTGCTCTTCCATAATTGAAATAAATGACAAATAGATGAAATTTTAAAGAATGATCCACAAAGATAAAATAGGTCAAATAGGAAAACATCAACAAATAAGGTTAAAATGGTGCTAGCTTATTTTTACGATGTATTGGTTGGATGACTTCTACTACATATTCTGTGTTCTTCAAATCTAAATGCGCATATATGCTTTCATTTTAATAGTCTGCAGTGCTAAAATTGATATCTCATAGTATTTCCAGCAATATTTAATTCAATTACATTGCATCTTGGTTGCATAACAATGAAGTACACACAAAGTCATACACTGCTCATACTTAACCTGTAATAATTTGGGTTGTCTGTCCTTTAGGGAGATCCTTTGGGGTCTTCTCCATTATCCTCAAGTAAATGTTGTCATTGGAGGAAATACATTTTTAATTCATGAGAGAGAAGATTGTTTATGGGCCAAAAATTTATTTTGCATAATCAAAATAATCAAAATTACAAAGCTATATTTTAAGATATTGTAATTCAGAAAAAATGTGTACAAAAACAGCATTCGTTTTCCTCCAGATGTTTTTAAACAAATTTGATAATGTAATTATTTTCTTTTTATGCTGTAATGTAATTTATTAGTTAATTTTATTTGTCTCCCTTCTACTTAATTTCATCTTACCGTAAGACCAACTATCTGTTCTTAGAAAATTTGGATAACCACCTTTTTGCTGACAATCCAGTCTTTAAAACACAATCTTCTATTTTTATGGCACTTTATTTAAATGAGGAAAGATTACAATGACACACATGGAGGGTTATAGCTTTACTTTTAAATTTTATTTTACAGCCCCGTGTGAATAAAATGCATCTCTCCATAACTCTTTTGGAACCAAAGAAACTGTCTTCGAAATCAATCAATGGTTTGATGCTAACTTTCCAGTAGCTCTATTGTAGTACCTACAGAATTCTGAACTCAGCCATCCTAACATTAAGGATATTGAAGGCGCTTTTTCAGCTGATAATGTATCCACAAATCTGCAAACTGGAGGCTAGAGCCATGTAAAACACACAGCCAGGGCTATTGCATCTGAGAACACTGTTCTATCTTAAGGATAAAAAAAAAAGATTCAACAGTCAATCTGGTCAGTTTGGATAAATAGAATAGGAGAGCCCCCCCAAATATCTTTTTTTAAGCGTAGACAGTAAAATGTTTGTAATCAACCCTGCTTGTTGTATCTAGCAGTGTTTGATGTTTCAGGAACAATCCATTCTCATTACTTTCACAGGAATGCTGGTTTTGTGCTACAAACATTCTTTGTTCCTGCCTTTGATAGATTTAGATATGAATGTCAAATTCCATATGACTGAAGACAGTACAGAAATTCTGGATTGACAAAGCAGTCAATCTCTCACATTTTATCTCTCGCTGATATTTTGAATCAGTGCTGTAGTATCATCAGGTTAGATGGATCAAAGAAACAACTGGAATAACATTTTTCACTTCCATGCAAAGTCATAGGCAGTTGTTTCCTATGAGCATGTAGTTGGCACTGCCTGAGAATGTTGGACTAAATAGGACTTTGGCCTGATCTATAGTATTCCAACTCACAGCTTATTCTATAGCACTGTGGAAAAACCAGTGATGGCTTTTTAAGTCTTTGGTGTTTCAATTCAGTATATGGAATCAAAGCGTGCCACTGGAGAAGGGCCTTTTTCTTGATAGCAGCATCACTAAGTTCTCTTGAGGCACCAAGTAAGTCTGAGTTTTTTCAGTCCTTTTCTTTCTTTTCTCTCCAGATGCTGGTTTTGAGAAGATCATTTAACGAGAATGTTTATCTTTCAAAGAAATTGCTGTAGTACTCATTTCTCCACTGACTAGTGCTAATAGATGTTTATGAGGACAGAATATAAGGGGACCTCCTTGTAAATGTGAAGTCCAAATTTTATTGTGATTGTGCTCTATGTAGTTGTGGCTGAAGCAGCTGAATCCATTATCTGCTCCTATTTCAGAGGTTTATGACTCAGCTGTAAAAATGTAAAAAGTAACTGATGGGTTGTGTTTTTCTTGCTATAGTTAAATCAACAAGAATCAAAATGACAAAATAAGACTTCCTCCTGCTCAATTTGGAAAACCACAAAAACTTACTTTTTAATTAATCTGATGATATATTTGATATAATATGTTCAATGCAATTAGAATATAGTTGGCTACATTCTCCAAGTGCAGAGCATATGAAAAAAGTAATATATTTTTGATTTCACAGCTGATTACTGAGTAGAAAAGTATGATCTTAGCACCAGTTACTTGGGTTTCAATGAAATTTGCTAATATGAATCCCTATTTTACTGATATCAGTCATAATAATTGGGTTGGTCCTTTGTTGCCAGTTTAAAAATTGCATGAACCTCAGTACATATCATGGCTTGGTGTGCCTGTATTATTGGTCTGCCCAAAAAACCTCATTAGTCCTTTTGGTTATTGAATTGTATTTGCAAGGATACACACAAAGACCCGCAGATCCAGTGCTTGTTTCCCTAAAATTTTGTGGAGTATTTTAATTGACAACCTATTTTGTACACTCAGGCTTTTGTTAATGAATTCCCACAAACAGATTGTAGAGCAAGAAGTCCTCTAAATGTTGTTGAATCTCAGAAGATCTAGCCTCCCATAGTGAAAAATATAAAAAGTTGCACCACAGCAAATGGGCCAGGTTTCCTGTACACACATGTATAATGTGTAGTCAAAGATTATAATTTGAAGGATTCATGGATCGTAATATACATGCAGATCATTTGCTCAGCTGTCATGAAATCTGGAAAATTTGTAAAATCCCTGCCTGAAGATTTAAGTATTTCCTAACTCTAGAATGAAAGTGGGAAGTAGGTTGCAGCCCTAAGAGTTAAGAAATGTTTTATAAAAACATCTAAAATTTACGCTCACGATAGGAGTCAGATTAGAGTTAAATACTACCTGTTCCTAAGGCATTGATAAAAGTGTAAGGAATGACTGTTACGTGTTCCCTGAAATTTTAAGAAAAATTTAAAGGACAGAAACTTTTCTGGTCAAATGTTCTCCTCCAACTTTTGTCCTTTAAAAATGTTTGGGGATATAAATGAGATTCAACAAAACCAGCAAAATAGCTGGAGGATGAGTTTGTGAAGTGATTTGTTTTTTAATGTTAGATACTGCTCATTCTAATGGATACAAAGTGGTTATTCTTCATAAGAGCAAATAACGTTATAATGTGCACATTAAACTATTTAATATTCATTCCATCTGCTGTATGCATCAGATAACTTCACAGGACCCTGAAATTCACAAAATGTTCTGGTTTAAAATTAAATGCAACATTCTTTGATTAGATTATCCTTTTTCCAGCTCAGGTGGGATGTTGTAGGAATGAACTCTACCTGGTTAATGACCATAAATAATGGCAGAATTATTCCTTTGTCTTGTCCTTTGCACACACTAATATGCCCTGACAGCTAGCTTTGCTCTTTTATTAACTCTCTGTCAGCTGTAATCAGTTACGGTGAAGTAAGGCAGGAAAATTTACATGTGCCAAGTCTCACCATTTCTCTCAGAAATATTCCAGAATAAACCCCACACTTTGTTGGGGAGGGGGATATGCCTGGGGAGACGGGTGGTGGTGATGGTGCTGGTTGATTTGGATGACTGGAATGCTTTATCGTTTTCTAAGCTGGCTCACTGCATATTGAAGTTCAAAAAGAAAGAAAAATCTTATCGGAATTCTTAAACTGAATGTTTTGGAAAAAGAGAAGTCCTGCTTACATATATAAAATGTCTGAATACAATTTTCACAAACTAGAACCCTGGTGCTATTTGTTGTCTAAAATGTAGCCATGGAGGTATGCATAAAGAGATACCTTTCTTTGCAACTTTTCTGATTTCTTGGGTGCCGAGTCCTGCTTCCCTCACCCAAGATGCTCTAGGGCAGGGGTGGGCAACTGTGGACCCTTTACAACCTGTGGACTTCAATTCCCAGAATTCCTGAGCCAGCATAGCTGGTTGAAGAATCCTGGGATTTGAAGCCCATAGCTCATAAAGGGGCCACAGTTGCCCACCCCTGCTCTAGGGAAAACATATGCATGCAATAAGTATCTGTGTGATATCCTTTGTGATTCTGACAATAGAGAGATGGGTAACAATGTCATTAAGAATTTGCCAGGCTCCTCAAATTCCTTGTGGGATGGAAGGAACTTGGATTTTAAAAAATTGAATGTGAACAAAATAAGATCTGACAGATCCATCCATCTAGGAATAGAATGCTTAGTCTTATTAAGTCTAGGCCTGAAATTCCTATGCATTTAGTCATGTTTGTGATGTTTAATTAGGATTGCTATCTCTTTTTTTTTTCTGGTTGGTTCCTCATCTTTAACAATTACATGGAAAGCATGTAAAACATGATCCTATCCATACTAGAAATAATGGCTGGTGCAGTTGAATGAGACTTTTATCCACTTTAGGTAGTTTTTAAAAGCACAGATTTTGAAAATTCAGGTATATCCTTATTACCAGAGGGAAAGAAGTTGAGATTTTAAGAATTCTGAAGTGAGAAAGGATTAATACATAATAGGTATATACAGGTAATCCTCGACCTACAACAATTTTGTTTAGTGAACTTTCAAAGGCACTGAAACAGTGACTTATGACCATTTTTCACACGTATGACCATTGCAGCTTCCCTATAATCATATGAGCAAAATTCAGATGCTTGACAACTAATTTGTATTTATGATGGTTGTCCCAGAGTCATGTGATCCCCTTTTGCAACCTTCTGACAAGCAAAGACAATGGAGCAGCCAGATTCACCTAAGAACCGTGTTACTAACTTAACAACTGCAGTGACTCACTTAACAAATATGGCAAGAAAAGTCGTAAAATGCAGCAAAACTCACTTAACAAATTTCTCACTTAGCAACAAAAATATTGGGCTGAATTGTGGTCATAAGTCAAGGACTACCTGTATTTCTTCTCCCTCTGTGTCAGTAGAATTTTATTAGGAATTCAATGAGCATGGGAACAAAATGCTATGAATGCCCTGATTTATCCCAATAGTGCTTTTCAACTTAATCTTAAAAGATTTTTGGAGTTCCAATTGCAAAACTCTGGTTCTTGATTAGTTATACTTTTTTGAATGTCTTTCTTTCTTAGAAATTATTTTGGGATATTGCTTTATATAGTACCTAGATCCCAGTTTTTATTATGTTGATTCAAGCAGAACACTTGTTGTTTAAAAGTATATCTTTTATGTGCCTTTTTGTATCTTTTAATTACAGTCATGGCCAAAAATATTTAGGTTGAGACAATAAAATATTGTTTGAGCCTCTTAAAGACCATTGCCTTGGGTTTGCTTATTGCCTCCCTGTTTTTTGCTATGTTGATGCTGATTAAGAACTTTTGAAAAGATTGCTTTTGGAAAAATGCATCTCCATTGCTCTTGCTGTGCATGATGGGATTGAGGCATTTTTACAGTCACTATGTTTTATTCCAATTCTCATTAGAATGGATCCCTCTACATAATCATATGTTAGATATTTCTAGCTTCTGTTGGGCAGATATGAAAAAAATTAAATCCTAGTCAATTACAATTCCCCTAATACAACTCAAGTCACTAATCTTAAGAAACACTTGAAAAGATCAGGAATTTGGTATTTTGTTAGAAGAGGATGGTAGTCTTATGTCAAAATACCACAAATAATGCTTAGTTACTTCTGTTGAAGCAAACTGTTGAGGAACCCAACTAGAATAAATGTTCTGAACAGCACCCTGCTGTTCCTCCTTTTCCTCATCAGTCACCTACAGTCCTGGGAACTGTTGATTCTCCATCTGAGATGGATGGCCCAGGCTCTCCATTTCCTCTTCCCCCTCAGAGCTTTCAGACTGCCTTGATGTTGGCCCTGGCTCCCACGCCGCCTCCTCATCTGATTCAGCTGCAGAAGGGGCCAGCGGCCAACAGGCCACAACATTATGTCTCTCACCATCTAATTGGTTGATAATTTCTATCACAGGAATTATTAGGAGGGCATTGATCAACTTTAGATATGTGGCATTTCAGAAGCTCTGTGGAAGCGTAGGCAGAATAGTGGAGGGTCCAAAGGCAATATTTAAGGCCTGCACATAATGTTGCAGCTGGAACTTCCTTTGTGGATAGGCAGAACAGATGAGAGGTGGATAAGTAAAGCAGTGAATAGGAGTCTGGAATACAGGTGAATTGAACATACTGTACATGATTTCCTAGCTGAATACAGGTAGTCCTCAAGTCAGGACCACCTGCATACATGAAAATGTAAGAAGTATATTTTCTTCTGATTAGGTGATATTAAAAATTTAGGTAAGACAGAATCATAGATTATGCTAAACTGATACTTTATGGAAGCATTCTCTAAAATTGATAGTTTCAGCTACATGTGGCCATAGTTTCAGAATTTCCAGCCATTCTTGTAGGCTGAACATATCAGGACGAGATTGGGGAGGCCCCTGTAAGAGAGCTCTGTATCTAATTTCTGCAAAAACCAACTTAGTAATCGCTAAGATGAGAAACCCTAGTGTTAAATCTGCAGATTAATATTTGTATTAAATAACCAATCTTGGAAAAGAGACATCAGCGCTAATTAACGAATTATGAACCTCACAGTTTTAAAGCTAATTTTTGTGACACCTATTTCTGCTCGGAAGGAGAACATTTCCATCAACGATCCTGTCAGAAAGCACTAATTAAAACTGCTTCTTCTCCTTTTCTTTTAGCTGCATTTTAAAACAACAGATTTTTAAAAAAAGAATGATTATAACACTAAGATTTTATTTAGTTTCTCAGTGCAGTCCAATTTGCATAAATTCTAATAAAGCATTATTAAAATCTATTAACACTTGTCTCTGGCAATTAATTTTAAGTTTGCTTCTTTGAATGACTGTGTTTCATGGCAGCCAAGATAAGGAAGCATGGAAGGCTCACTGAAAATACAGGTGATTTCAGGGAGATGCAAATTCAGCTAAGTAATATTCAGGACATCTCTGCTCTGTAAGACAGAACAAGTGAAGACTAAGCTTCAAATAGAAGATTCTTGAGACTTTTTATAGAGAAGAAATTCAATCCAATTTCCCGTCAGATGTTTATTTTACAATGTATATATGATATATAAACCTGGTGAACATTATGATATTTCATTACCAAAAACTCAGCACACTATCCCCTGGAGAAAATAGCATTTTTAAACTAATATTGATTATTTAGTACAAACTGCAAAGATCATAACTTATAATGGAGGAAAAAAAACCACCAGGGAAAGATTTAAACTTTTATTTTTATTTATAGAGCTTGGCAGGTTTCTCGGGAGTTGGACAGTGTTCTAGTAAAAAAAATATTAATTCATGATTCAGTCTGTTTATTTACTACAGGGTAGTCAAGCTTTCTTTCTTTATACAAATTATTGCTGAATTAAAGCCAAGGAAAGAAGTTATATTGCTCTTCCTCAGGTGAACATCTTTCATCCCTTTTCTTTTGTGTGATTCAGAAAACATGCCAGGTTGATCTAAAACCTAACATTTAATAGCCCATAGCACAGATTACTTGAATCTGATTCTGCAGGTTGGATGATGTCAGCAGAGATCCCATATGTAGTATAATATATATATATGGAATCATGCTCTTGCTTTCTGGGTTATCCAAGAGCAGTGAGATTGGTTTTAGTGTCACCCTTCAGTGAATGGAAGTGCTCCTGATCTTTACAGAAACAATCTGTTTCCAGCACAGGTCTTCATTGTTAGATCTCTAAATTCTTCTGTTCTCTGGCCATCCCAAGGACTACCTTATCCATTGTTCTAAGGCAGGTGTGTCAAACTCAAGCCGTGGACGGGATTCGGCCTGTGGGGTGCTTTGATCTGGCCCGCAGGGTTGCCCTGGAAACAGCGAAGGACCAGTGGTGGAATTCAATTTTTTTTACTACCGGTTCTGTGGGTGTGGCTTTGTGGGCATGGCTGGAGGGGTCA
>JANHFJ010004099.1:81806-93890 GCA_032468195.1 Cerberus rynchops | reverse complement strand
TAGTTCCCTCAACACTGTCTAACTATTTATTAAGTCTGCATTACTTTTGTTCTCATTGTTCCATCACCCACCCATCTCACTATGACTATAACTTGTTGCTTGTATCCTTATAATTTATATTGATTATTGTTTCCTAGTATGATTTGATTGCTTATCTGTACCCCATGACTATTTTTAAGTGTTGTATCCTGTGATTCCTGACAAATGTAGTTTCCTTTGTTGTACACTGAGAGCATATGCTCCAAAGACAAACTCCTTGTGTGTCCAGTTACACCAATAAAGAAGTCTATTCTATTCTTCCAGCTTGACTGGCAGTTTGCCAACACTTTATTACATCAAACAACATCTGCTTAATCCAGGTCCTTGGGAAGGACTAGATAGGTAGGTAATAACGCCAAATCCAGTCTAAACATCTAACTAACTGTGTAACAAACCACCACCACCACCATATCTAATTATATCTAAAGGATTTCCTTGATATCTGGAAATTATGAATTTATCAGACCTGAACACCCTAATTTTACAAAACCAAACCAAATCAAACCAAACCACTCTTTTGAACTACCTATATTCTTAGATGTTTCTTTAATAATGCTTAGGTCCTTGGTTGGGACTTGAATTATTAAGTTTCCACCAGTATTAGACTGAGAATCTAACTGTAAATTACCCACAGATAATAATAATATATAGCTTATATAGTTAAAAAGGCACAATAAAGAAAGAAAAGGATTATTTTAGCATCTCAAGAACAGTTGTGAGAAATTGAAATGAAAGCTAATTTTGAGAAAACTCAGCATGTCAGTAAATGGCAGTTATGCAAACAACAGGAGGAGATTGTTGAACACCTCTTAAATGGATGTAAAAAGATTGTGCATATTGTATATTTAGAAAGACACAATAAAATCCCAACATGATTCATTGGAATCTTAATAGGAATTACACTTTAGCAGCAACAAAGAATTGGTGAAATCAAAATATTGAAAAAGTGGTTGAGAATGAAAAGGTGAACGTCCTATGGTATTTCTAAATACAAACTGATAAATATTTTGCTCATACTATGATAGAGATTACTGTAGTTACAAAGTAACAAGTACAGATAATTGACATTGATGTTGCTGGAGATACAAGAGTCAATGAAATAAATAGAGCTAGAAAAAATAGGGAAATATGATGGCCATCAAAATAGAGATCAAGTTAATGTAAAAAAGAGAAGTAGTGCCAATAGTGGTTGGTATGCTTGGTGTCATACCACAATATTTAGAAAAGCATTTGGACATAATAGGAATGAAAGAATCTTAACACATCAATTACAAAATGCTGCGTTACTTGGAACAGCATGTATACTACAACAGTATTTTTAGCTATCCTAGATTTTGGAAAGGATTCAATTTAATCAGAATTATTGGATGGAATTATCAGAATTATCTAATCATAACAACCATCATCATCATCAATATAAGTTTGAAGTTATCTACTTTAATTTCCTGTGAAGCACAGGAATCACTACTACAGCATTCTCAACAAATGGCTATCGAGGCTCTGTTTAAACCTGGCAAAGGAGAATCTAAACCTAAGGTTGTCTGCTTCACTGTTGAGCCACTCTTATTGTTATGATTTTCCCGCAATATTCAACTAAACTTTCCTACCTTGTATTTTATGGGCAGAAGTGCTTTAGATTCAGAAGAAAACTTTCTACAGTGCAATCATTATTGTAGTTCTTAAAACCATTTTCAACAAAAAGCCATAATCTCTCTAGGGGTAAACTCACCCCTAATTTTCTGTATTCTGGAGTTCAGCTGTATATCAACTCAAGTTCCTTTTACAACCCCAAAGTATTTCGCTGTCCTTACTGGTATTCAATAGCTCTTGCAATATCATCAGACTAGTCTTTTCTGAGAGGGATATCTTATATACAAATGAATGTGTGTTTCTGACTTTCCTGTGGTAACATGTGTTTTCAGTGTCCTATGGGAAGAGGCAGGCATGGAAGAACATTCAAATGTAAGGTGCAAACAGCCCTTCTGGCTTCAAATTAAATCTTGGCTCTGAGGAATCCCTGTGGAAGCACTTTTACATGTTCTTGAAACCTACTAGAGCATTCCAATTGTATTAGGGAATGAGATTAAACTGATTGTTTTCACACAATTAGGTTTCTATTGGACTTTACTCCTATCACCATTTCATTCTAGGAACCTCTTGGGGTTTTGCCAGAGGAAAACATTAAGTATGGTACTTACTGTTCCTGCTATAGGTTACATGAATGTGTTGAAAGGAAAATCAGGTCACTGAGTTTTATACCCTAAAATAGTAAAAAATAGGAGCTGTTATCTATTCTGTAGAAAGGAAGACTGGAGCAGCCGATGTACTGAAACTCCAGCCAGCAGGAAGGGAAACTAATTCCATGAATCAGTCCTTTCATACTATCAGATTAAAAGTAGGAAACTTTAGGAGAAAAGTCCACATATTAATCTAAATATGTTCTCAAATGCCTACATCAGACAGTAGCTGCAGAAGTCAAAACTGCCCTTCTTCACCTGACTTCCTAGCAATTCTTTAATAAAGTTTATTGATGGAATGTTTGCTTGCATTCATGGGCAAGCTATCTGCAGTATTTCAACAAAAGAATCAGTCTCAAAAGAAGCCCTATAGGACTGTTATCTAGCTGGTTCAGTCTGATTCATGAGAACCGGTTATTAAAATGTTGTACACATTACAGCAGCTCAGCCAAAATCTCCTATTTTTCTTGCTTGTGCTGGCAGAGCAGGAAGGAAAGCCAGGAGCGTATTTGGCAGGGACCGGGATCTGCTTGTACAAGCAAAGTCACAGACTTGATAGGATTGTACTACAGGCTTTCTGGACTGCCAGCTTGTTGAAGCACAGTGGGGAAAATACAAGTTTATGGCTTAGTTCTAATTGTATTGAAAATGATGGGAGTTAAACCTCTGATGAAGAATGTAACAAATGTTACTTCTATTTATTCCTTTTTAACATAACTTGATGGGGCTTATCAACGAAAAATTACCACATTTTATATGTATACATACACCTGTAATAGTTTGATAGGATTCTAGGAAAAATAATTATATCTACCTGATAAAATATGCCAGAGAATTAGGATTATAGTTGCTGCTGTTAGATTCTTACATTTATTTATATATCAGGCAGTATGACATAACATATAACTATCTATTTTCACCATCCACATTCAAGAGGGGTATCAGACAGGTTCTTTTATGCCTTCAATTCTGAGATCTATCCTAGCAACTTTTCTCACATTTTATTATCAAGAAACGCCATATGGTTCAAAATTATTTTTATATGGAATAATATTTTTGGTCAGTCTTATATTCCAAAGCCAATCTATTTCTCAAGGAGTTCAATTTAGAACGTTTTTTTTAAATTAGTGATACCAATGCGAAAAGTCAACCCTAGTAAAATGTTAGGGGCTCATGGCATTGCAAGGTTTGAGAAATTTCACCATAATAATGCTGTTATTGCGATTCATCTTCCAAAAAACCTTTAGTGAAATAATACAGCTTTTTTTTTTAAAAAAAGCCATGTTGGTACAGCTTACTCTGATATTTCTCATTTAGAAAAGCTAACATGATTTATTATCAGCACTGGTTGTTGCCTAATTTAGATAACACTGCTGGAGCATTGCAGGGAAAAAAAAAAGAACAGCTCATGGAAATAGGAAGGGTTATAAGAATCTCTTGACCTTCTTATTGCAACAATAGGAGGGCTTTTCATGGATTTCAACAGAACTTACACTACAGTTTTCATGAACTGTCTGCCATAGTGAAATCGTTACCCTTCAGCATCTGAAGATTTACCAGGTTTTTTTTTAAGATTTCTTAAAGATAATACATGAGGAGTTTAGCTAGACAAGAGCCATTTCTTTCAGTTTACCTAGCAGGCAGTTCATCTGGTCTTCGAGAGTAAATTGATTCAAAATAAAGCGATATTCCCAGTCTATGTCTCTACTTCCAATCTCTCCCATTCATTTTGCCCTGCACAATCTTCTGTTGGATCACAGAGCATTTTGGCTGCAGAAAATTGAACCAAGATAGGTGCTGAGTAGCTTTATCTTTCTTATGTTACCCATTTGTATTTTGCTTTCTTCACTGAGCATCTGGTATATGGATTCTTTTATTTTCCTTTTCTTTGGACTTCTATAGAGAAGCCTTATGCTAACCTGAGTTCATTCGGACTTTGTACCTTCTGGACACAAGTTCTATAGTTCTAAACTTTTCATCTATGAACTGGTGTTTCCACTTCCTAAAAAAACCTTTTTGTATAGCTTCACTGGCTTATTGTGCTATCTTAAACCTTTTCTTTCTCATCAGGCATATTCACCTGGGGAAAGTGAAAAATGTTTATATAATTGGACAAAGCATCGACTCGTCTACTTCCATCTCACAACATGTATTTCAATGTGACTAATTTACTGATTTAGCAGTCATTTTCAAGTGATGGAAAATCAAATAATGTGTACAGCTGTCTTAAGGGTAATTAGGTTTTGGAAGTATCTGCTAGATAATGTGTATTTTTCATACAGTGCGGTCATAAAAACCCTGATTTTGCTACTTTGCCAAAGAATCGATGTTTTGGGCAATTTCAGAATAGTTCCTGTCCACCCTACTAATTAAACCGGGAAATCAACTGCAGGTAATCCTTTACTTACAACAGTTTGTTTAGTGACCGTTCTAAGTTACAACGGCACTGAAAAAATGACCTATGACTGTTTTTCAAACTTAGGACCGCTGCAGCATCCCCATGGTCACATGATCAAAATGCAGACACTCGGCAACTGTCTCATATTTATGACAGTTGCACTGTCCTGGGATCATGTGATCACCTTTTGCGACCTTCTGACAAGCCAAGTCAGCGGGGAAGCCAGATTCACTTAAGAACTATGTTATTAACTAAATAACTGCAGTAATTCACTTAACAACTGTGGCAAGAAAGTTCATAAAATGGGCACAATTCCCTTAACAACTGTCTCACTTTGTAATAGAAATGTACCAGTTTTGGTTGTAAGTTGAAGACTACCTGTACACAGGAAAGCTAAAACTACTTCTAACTAATTCTTACAAATTTGATTGTTCTATCCTCTTTTATACTCAAATGAATCAGGGAATTAATTATCAGTCTGTCCATTTCCAAATGTTATATTGTTGCTCTGAACTTGAATCAAATGTTTCTTATGTAATTATTCTTGCATGTTTCCATCAATATTGTCTTTTTTACTTGCTACATTGTTAGTAAGCAATCTGACAGCCTAATAGAAAATATGTCTGAAAAAGAGTAAGAAACCTCGATTCAAAAAGAAAGGAAGGAATTATAGAGAGCTATGATTTACCAATAGTGTATATGCTTTAGAATAAGGCACCAGATTTTTGACATCTGCATTAACTGAATATCCAACAAGCTAGCGTCAGTCCTAATCATTGGTCTGGACAAAAGACTGGTTTGTTTCAACATAAGACATCCCATTAATTACTAAACAAGATTATACACTCTGGCAGTTTGCTTATCAAGGCATCAAACTGTTTTTTTTAAATAGCAGTGGGCTTTGTTGGTTGGTTAAAACTGAGCAGGTTCCCTGGAAATCTGATTTGTTTTTCAGATTAATGGTTTCTAGAACCAATTTTCCCTTTTTCTACATGATTGTTTGATACTGAGCACAACACTCCTTAGAAAGTCTTTTATATTAAGGTCAAGGAAATTAATCCTGACCTCAGCTTGAATAACAAATCTATTTTGAAACAGGTATTTTAAAAAGATACCTTTTAAAATAAGAACTGAAAACTAATTATTTAAGTGAGAACATTTCTAAACTGTTGCCAAGCAGTAGGTGCAATTGGTTGCCCACCCAGGAGAAAGTGAAAAGAGAAACATGAGGCAAGGGAAAATAATTCTGAGAAGTCCTTGGTGTTCTCTAAACTTGGTTATTTTCTTGCAGACATTTCATTCCCCAACTAGGTAACATCACCAAGAACATTGATGATGTTGCCTAGTTTGGGTAATGAAACATCTGCAAGAAAACAACCAAGTTTAGAGAGCACCAAGGGCCCCTCATTTCAACCCTGATCTACAAATATTCCCCTTTATCGGGAAATAAACCTGTTCTTACCAGAGGAAGATGTGTTAAATAGTAAGATGCTATATAGCTGGAATATCAATGGTGGGGTATACAATTTTAATAACTAAGAACCACTACAGTCCTCTTCAGCCATTCAAAAGTCAAATTGTGGAAGACATTTAAGGATTTACATACCAGGCTTGCCCTATCCATCCTAAGTTTTCCACGATCAACCAGGAATTCTAAAAAGAAATTGTAACTTCCTTTTTGGTATGGTAATGTACACCACACCTTTCTACTCTACTAGGTGCTCAAGATAGAACAAAAGAAAATGTAAAAAGATTACAACAGCAGGTACAGTAATCCTAAATAGAACTCAAACAAGTCTCTGGAATAGGAAAACCTTGATATATTGCTGGAGAATTATGGTCCCAGCTGTCTTCTCATGATAGCGTGTTCCACAGCTGGAGAAAATGCTTTGGAAGCCTCTGTGCATTGGAACCAGTGCTTACCTGGAGGACTGTAACTGCATCCAATCTGATGTAATTACAATCCTATTCCAGTTATTCTAATTCTTCTAATTTAAAAAGTACAGGAGGCTGGGATAATACTACTACCTGTGTCTCCTCCCAGACCAAATACATGGGATTGAATTTACTAGTAAATATATATCAAAATGCTCTTGGTCGAAATACCACCCAAGACTGGCATGAGAGTCTTTCCGGTCTAAGTTGTTCAGAAAGGATATTGAAAAACTGGAGGAGCCTCACTGCAAAGTGATGAAAATGATTAAAAGCCTAGAGAGTGTGTCATATACAGAAGAGCTGAAAACAAAAGAGATTGCTTTCTTTACAGAGGAAATAAATAAGATAGTTGCTAAGATGAGCAGAGAAACTAATGAATGGTACAGAGACGGCAGACAGAGAGCTATTGTTCTTGTGATCTCCTAATACAACAAAGAGATGAATAAGATAGATCTCAATTTTAACAAAAGAAAGTGTTCTTTGACAAAGTACCACTGGCTGATGGAACTCACTGCCTCAGTATATGATTGAAGATAACATTTTAAGAAGATGCAAAGAAGATGGAAAGAAAGGCAATCTATTAGCGTAACAGAAAAAGTATCCAACTTTTATGATGGATGGTTAACAGTCTAGCAAAATTAAAACTGACAACATGTGTGGCTAAAGGAGAGAAGTTGTTTTGTTGTAGCCAAAAATATAAAAAAACTAAGCAACCTTCTTGTGTTCTTCCTCTAATGTGATATACAGTTTGCCACTGTTGGAAGAAAAAATCAGGCCCAGTTCCAAGCCAGGAGAAAGACGCTGAAATAAAATGGAGGCAGGCTGCAGGAAAGAGGTCTTCATGTTTCGATAGCCAGAAACTTCAGTGTCAGCAGCATGTTTCTGAGGCGGCTGCAGAGGTGGGCTGCTACTGGTTCGCACTGGTTCTCTAGAACAGGATGTTAATTTTCTGAGCAATTCGGACAACCAGTTGTTGGAAGAAATTTTTTCCCCACTGAAATAAGTGACTTATGACCTTTTTTCACACTTTGACCGTTGTAGCACCCCCATGGTCATGAGAGGATGGGTGATACTCCCGAGTCCCTTGGGAGAGGGCGCGGTATATAAATTTAATAAATGAAATGAAATGAAATTTAATTTAATAATAATTTAATAAATGAAATGAAAGTGAGACAAAGCGCCCCTTGACGTAAGTGACATCGAGTTGGCCATGCCTACCCAGTCACGTCCATCCACCCAGCCAATCATTAGGGCACAGAACCGGTTGTAAAAAGTTTGCAGCCCACCACTGGGTGGCTGACAAAATGAGGTTGAGAATAGGTGGACTTTTGTACATTCTTTGGAGCTTTCTGTTTGAGATGCCTGTTCCTATCTTGTTATTTTGGCTTCTTGCCTATGGTGTTGTTTATTCAGAGTTGCTGGTTGCTCTTTATTTGTGAATAGAGTGGCCCAGTCTTTCTGAATGGCTCTCCATTCCTAGTCTTTTCATGCTTCTGCTTGAAGTTGTTTTCCAATGGCAGGAAGACTGGGGTTGTTTTCTGCCTTTGAGAAGATGTCTCTCCTATTCTCTTTTAGGGGAAATATTCTATTCTGCCTCTTTTTAATATTAAAAATAAATAATATTTTATTCTGGGAAGGGGGCTTTCTTACACTATCATCTGCCAACAATGCCCCTCTGGTGTCTACATAGGACAAACAGACTAGACTTCTGAAAAAGAATGAACATAAATATGATATCAGGATTCAAGACAAGGGCAAAGTAATGGGAAAGTATTTTAACCCACAGATTATTCCATTACAAATTTCAAAGGAAACATTTCAGAAAAAAAAGACTCCGTTGCTACATAGTATATCACTAGCTTTCAGGGTATTTCAGAAGGTCTGAACAAACTCAATGTTTGTTCAAACTCACATTAAAATTGTTAATTAGCAAGGTGATTGTAATCTCTTGCCCTACAACCTTCATCTGCATAACCACGCTATCTCCTTCCCTCTCTTATTGCTATTTATTTAAGTCCTACATCTGTTAAGGGACTCTGCATGAAGTAATTGGAAGCTCAGGAAAGCTCATGCCTTGTTAATTTTAAAAGGTACTCAGAATGCTTTCTGAGAAAGAAACAAAGAATGACAAGCAGACATTCATATACAACCATTAATGTAAAGTATTGGCTTCTTTTTAGGAGGGACAGTAGAAACTATCTGAATTGGAATTATTTGGTTGACTTTCTTTATACTTCTGTTGTGAGAAAAGGAAAAGCTATGGTTTTCAAAATATACTTTTTAAATGGTATTAGCCTGAAAACAAACCATTCTAGGCAAATCCCAACAGAACACAATTAAAATGATAACAGATAAGCTTATCCTAGTTCCACTGTTTCTCCCACATCGCAACTTAATAGCAGAAGAGCAAACATTATTTTAACATCTATGATAATGTTAAATTCTCTTCCCCACAATAGGTTATAACAACATTTTATACCTAATATTCATATTTTCCTGAAAATAAGACAGAGTCTTATTTTCTTTTGGGCCCCAAAATAAGCACCAGGGGTATTTTGGGGGGTGTCTTATTCCCCCCCATGTACGGGAGGCCCATTTTTTCTGCTTCCTTGCGGCAGGGCAGGAGGCTGCATGGCACACCAGTGCTGCCAATGTGAGGTGGGGATGTGTGGAGCTTCCCCATGCACCCCACACCAGCTTACCTCAGAGCCTCCGCAGCCAGGCCACCTATGCTCTGACACTTGCCTTGCCTCATGGCAGCAGCTCCAGCAGCCCTGTCCAGCAGGATCTTGCATGGCCGCCAGCTCACTGTTTCTGCTTGCTCACAGCCACAACAGAGTAAGAGGCTGAGCAATGGCTGGTGCTCACTAGGCGAGGTGGGAGGGGTGGAGCTGTCCCGCACCAGCTTACCTCAGGTCCACTGCAGTCAGGCCATCCATACCCCAACACCTGCCTCGCCTTGCAGCTGTGGCACCAACACACTACTTGACTTACTTCTCCGTTGCAGCCATGAGCAAGCAGAAGAAATGGGCTGGCAGCCATGTGGGCTCCTGCTGGTGCTGCTGCTGCTGCCATGAGGCAGGTGTTGAGACATGGATGGCCTGGCTGTGGGGGCCCTGAGGTAAGCCAGTGCAGGGCACATGAGGCAGCTCCACCACCATCCTGCCTTGCCTTGTGGTTATGGCACAGCAAGCAACAGATGGAATGAGTGGCTGGCTGTGCAGGCTCTTAAATAGGGCTTATTTGGGGGGGGTTATTTAGGTCTTATATTAGGCACATGTGCAAAAACCTGCTAGGGCTTATTTTCAGAATATGGCTTATTTTCGGGAAACGGATAGTTCTGTAGTAAGTTCGGACTAAACTTGCAATCTTTGTGCTTTTTCCTTGGAAGGCTTCATATATGGCTTCATGCTTAATTTTAATCTTAATCAGCCTTATTTAATTAATTTTAATTGGTTTTTAGATTGTTTATGTATGTGTTTTTATCTGGCTGTACACCGCCCTGAGTCCCCTGGGAGAGGGGGCGGTATATAAATCTTGAAATTAAAATTAAATTAATTAAATCCTAAGTGGGGAAGTTTTCCATTTGCAAGAATGATAAAAATTTATTGGGTGCAATATGTTAGTAGTCTGTAGAATCAAAGATACAGACTCACAAATGGAAATGAATAGCGTTATGAGCCTTCCTCCCTCATATATACACTGTACATAGATCAAATGCATACAGGTGGGTGCACAAATGCACAATTTTCTCATACTGACGCCTACATAAATAACAAATTGCTTAAATGGGAGTAAATGGAAAGATTTCAGATTTCCTTTCACTTATTCCTCAACCAAACAGCAGGAATATGAGAAACTGTGAAGATGGAGAGGGCTAAGTGATCCTTATTCATAGCTTTCATTCTTTGGTGATGCTCAGCTTCCTGGGTGACAGGCTTATTTCTTTGGGAACTAATTAGAAGTTCTTGATCCTTTGAGGCAGCTTTACCTCATGCTTCCCAACGATGCAAACAAGGTATTTATTTCAACTTCAAAATGGCCCAGGAACCTTGCATGCAATTCCCCCAATCACATCTACCCAGGGGGGACTTCTGAGCCAAAGGCTGTCTGAGGCAGGATTATTGTTGATATATCCGATCAGGAGGGAAGCTGAATAAAAGAAATATTAATCCCATCTTTACTGGGCTAATTAGCAACTGTTAAAAAGCTCTCTCAGCCACTCTTGATGATGGACAGTGAGGGATAAAAAGGTTTTGTGAAGGTTACCAGAGTATCACAACCATCTTTATCTATGATGAACAGTGATGCTTGAGTTTTGAGTGGCTTTCTATGTAAAAGGAGAATAAGAAGTAGCTGTTTGTATTCATTCTAGCTTTGTCCATATATATCTGAAAGGTGACAATAGATGAAATATTTTTATTAGTCAACATAATATTCCTCTGAAATGAAGTGTAAACAACTCACACTTCTCTCTTCTTACAAAAAGTAACACTGAGATTTGTGTGTAGGCATGCACTCTCCTTCAGTTCTGGTTATGTCCTATATCTTGAATAGAAAACCTGTCCCGAGTCTCAAATGAGCACAAGAACTGTTTCCAACTACCAACTTCCCAGAGGCATTGGTATTATTCTGATGCTGAACTCTTAGTGATGCTCTTGAACCAGAAGCTTCAATAAATCAAACATGCTGAGGAACCAACATGCTAGATTTGTAGGAAGATGAGTGTCAGAGTGTTTGAAATCTCAATTACTGCATAATAGCAGTTCAGAACTAACAGATGACTAGAAGACTGAGAAGACAAGAAAAACAGACAATCTTCAAAGGCAGGCAGAATTAAATTGCTTTAATAAAGCCCAGACGCAAGGCTTTAATTCTGTCAGATAAAGCTTGCTGCCTTGAGACTGCAAACAATGGATAAATGTGGTCCTAGGTTTATTTTGTTGTTTAAATTTTGAATAACTGAATTTGTATAACTATGATATAATTATTTTTACTACTGTAAAAAGGTAGAGAAATGTTACAGTACTACACGTTTTCCTTTTTTCTTTGCCGCTTATATAATTTTGTTTTACTTTTAAGTAATGATTTTGGACTGCTTTGGAATGCAATTTATTATTTGAACTATTTATTTTTAAAAAACCAGTAAAATTATATGCATTTAAAAGTACCAAATTTGGGTTACCATTTCATTTCATTTCATTTCATTTCATTTATTAGATTTATAGACCACCCCTCTCCCAGAGGGACTCGGGGTGGTGTACAGCCGTCAATAAAATAGAACATAAAGATTCATTAAAAAGTAAATTAAAATAATTAAATTCACGGCTAATCCTTTAAAAAGTTACAGTTAAAAAATTTAAAAATTTTAAAATCAATTTAACAGTTATCAATACCCCATTGTGTTAAAATCAATTAATATAATTTAAAAACTCATTAAAATTCATATTAACCCTCAAGGTATCAGGCCAGGCC